>RJWJ010034194.1:0-17384 GCA_004363605.1 Indri indri | reverse complement strand
TATAGGATAACAAATGTATAAAGTTATACTAAAATTTTAGCCATGGGAAAAAAGAACAGGAGGTACATTTTGAAATGTGCAATCTAGCTGGTCTATACACTATCTCAGGGATATGGTCCCTGTGCAATCATCTGGTGTGGTCATTTTTTTTTTTTTTTTTTTTTTTTGAGGCAGAGTTGCTCTGTTGCCCGGGCTAGAGTGTAGTGGCATCATCATAGCTCACTGCAACCTCACAATCCTGAGCTCAAGCAATCCTCCTGCCTCAGCCTCCTAAGTAGCTGGGACTACAGGTGCATGCCACCATGCCAGGCTAATTTTTCTATTTGTTGTAGAGACAGGGTCTCGCTCTTGCTCAGGCTGGTCTCAAACTCCTGGCCTCAAGTGATCCTCCTGCCAAAGTGCTAGAATTATAGACATGAGCCACTGAGCCCATCCATTATTTTCCTTAACAAAGCAAACCAGCAATACCAGAGACCTCATTTTCCCTTTCCCTTTGCAAACATACTTATCTTCCAGATATTAGTTTTTTAAAAAAATATTCCATAAACATAATCCCCTGTTTCTTTGAAATAAAAATATAAGAAATTTGGAATGGGAATTACTGTCAAACCAAGATGGCAGTGAACAGGAGGACGGCATGATAAGGCGAGGAGTGGGCAAGGTTCAGGCCATGTGAGGGAGGATGAGGCCTCTCTGTGTTTGTCTGTTTGCCTGTGGTTAGATGTATTTTACTAGGAGCCAAAAGGGTTGGCTTCCAGGCCAGACTCTGACACAAACTTGCTTTGTGGCCTCAGGCAAATCATTTCACCTCTCTGGGCCTCAGATTTCTCTGAAATGAGAGAGATTGAATTGAATTAAATTAGGGATGGCAAATTGTTTCGCCACATGCGCCAATTCTGATCAATTGGCAGTGAGAAGAGTTATGTCTGTGGGAGAGACTTCAAGCAATGAGATAGGTACCATGTTAAGCCATCATCTGTCATTAGTGCTTTAGTGGGAATTGGTTTGCCAGGATTTTTCCATGTGACAGATGAGGCATTTTTTCCCCTGGGGAAAAGTGTGAGGAAACTGGTCCAGCCTCCCCTCTCTCCAATCAAACAGAAGGTCTCTCAGCCTTCACTGGCAACATCCCTGGAAAGAATTTTCTGCATATTGCTTTCCTAGTCTTCCATTTTATAGTGATGTGCAGCTGTTTTTGATGCATATACCTCCTTGACAATCTAATAATAGCCATAGACTCCCATCCCAAAGAACATAAATATCCCATATTTTGCATCAAGTTTCAGGAGTTTTATAGTCTTCCTGAAGACCAAACATGTAGTCCCAAGGAAGTTCTCCAGGATCATGGCTTTCAAATAAAGGAACCAATATTAAATGAAATATTACTTTATCAGTATGTTAAAACACTTCTAATTACAAAATGAGAAATTAGAAAACAATCTTTTTTTTTTTTTTGAGACAGAGTCTCACTCTCTTGCCTGGGGCGAGTGCGATGGCGTCAGCCTAGCTCACAGCAACCTCAAACTCCTGGGCTCGAGCAATTCTACTGTCTCAGCCTCTCAAGTAGCTGGGACTACAGGCATGCACCACCATACCTGGCTAATTTTTTCTATATATATTTTTAGCTATCCAATTAATTTCTTTCTATTTTCGGTAAAGACGGGGTCTCGCTCTTGCTCTTGCTCAGGCTGGTCTCGAACTCCTGAGCTCAGAACGATCCGCCCGCCTCGGCCTCCCAGAGTGCTAGGATTACAGGCGAGCCACTGCGCCCGGCCCTAGAAAACAATCTTATTATGTATTTAAAAGAAGTTACCTCTGTCAAAACTAAGTAGCAGGTAAGAGCCTACCTGTGTGTACATATAACATGTTTAGTCTATCACATAGAAAGAAAATCAGGGAATTTTCTTCTTTTGTAATGACTGATTGCTTTACTTAAATATGATAGTAATTGTGTTAAACAGTAACCTTAGAAAGATGAAGAGACCTGCTTTAGTTTCTTCACAAATATGATGAGGTGGTTGGATGAATGACTTCTTAAGGTCTGTGTCAGCTATAATGCTTTTAATGTTCTAGTATGGAGTTAAAGAATTCCCCCATGCACAACGTACTGATGGAATCAAGTTTAGCCCTTTAACTCAGTTGATTTCAGCATATGAGTGTCTCTTAAATCTGAGGGGTGCATACAAATTGTCTGGGGTGTGTTTAAAGGGAGATTGTCAGGTGCAGATCACAAAATTTTGAGTCCCTGAATCTGTGAGAAAAGCCAAAACTCCTGCATTTTAAAAACCTTCTCTTGGTGATTCTGATATAGGTGATCGCAGGATCACATTTTGAGAAACATTGCACTAGTAGACTTGGTAGTGAGACAAAGATCATATTTTACTTGTTTTTATTCTGATACAATATCCTGTATAAAACAGATACGTGATATAGGTGCTCAATAACTTGAATTATTCCTGCTTTGGTGAATCATAAGAAATTGCCTAGGCTTAGAAATGTTTTAAAGAGTATGGCACATATAATAGAAGGAGTTATGGAAAATGTTAACACCAAACCATATGTCTTAGGAATCATAACTAAATTTCTTATACACTGTTTTTTCAATATGTTGATCCTTTTAAGCTGCTCATTTTCTAATATGCTGAAAGGAGCTATGTATAGTCTATAATTCAATAAAAATGAAGTAGATAATGTGCTTTCTGCTTTTTCTCCTTTCCTAATGCACCTTACAAACAGATGCTGTTTGATTGTATGTGCATTTAAATCATCTTCATGGCATTTCACTGGTGTTTGAAATTACTCTGGTTTTCATTTAAAAATAAAATCACAGCTACTTGGGAGACTGAGAAGGGAGGATCTCTGGAGGAGTTCTGAAGGAGTTCAAGACCAGCCCTGGCAACATGGTGTGGGACTCTGTCTCAAAAAATAATATAAAAAATAGTATTGACAGATGATAGTTTGTATTTCTGTGGTATCAGTTGTAATATCTCCTTTTTCATTTCTAATTGAGCTTATTTGGTCCTTTCTCTTCTATTCCTGGTTAATCTAGCAAGTAGTCTATCAATTTTGTTCATCTTTTCAAAGAACCAACTTTTGTTTTATTGATCCTTTGTATATTTTTGTTTTGTTTTGTTTTCCATTTCATTTAGTTCTGCTCTGACCTTACTTATTTCTTTTCCTCTGCTGCCTTTGGGTTTGGTTTGCTCTTCCTTTTCTAGTCCCTTGAGATATGTCATTATATTGTTAATTTGTGATCTTTCTGTCTTTCTGATATAGGCATTTAAAACTATGAATTTTCCCCTTAGGATTGCTTTTGCTGAATCCCATAAATTTTGATAGCTTGTGTCCTCTTTGCTGTTCAGTTTGAGAAATCTTTTGATTTCCATCTTAATTTCATTATTGATCCAAAAATCACTCAGCAGTAGATTGTTTAATTTCCATGACTTTGTATAGAATTGAGTGTTTCTCTTGATTTCTAGTTTTGTTCCACTGTGGTCTGAGAGGATATATGGTATGATTTCTATTTTTTTGAATTTGTTGAGATATGTTTTGTGGCCTGAGATATAATCAATCTTGGAGAATGTTCCATGTGCTGATGAGAAGAATATATATTCTGTAGTTTGGGGGCAATAAAACCAACATCATCTTTTTAAAATATTGGCTGCCATGTGAGTTGTATTTAACTCAGGCTAGTTTTGAGCCTTGGGCCTCGTGAAGTCCAAAACTCTGCAGTTGGTTTGTGAAAATCTTACTGGCAGATGTTCTTATTGTTACAATTAATATTGACGATTTAATTCTAAAAATGTGGATTGCTTTGCATATAACTTACGTGCAGAAAATAATAAAAAATGAAAAATTAGAAAGGATTGTTTTGTTTTAAGAAAACACTATGGCCTCAAGGAAAAATTTTTTTTTCTATTGTGGCAATCGATGTGTTAATCTGAATAGGAGTCTTTTCAAATTAACACTGCTCAATGAAATTACCATGTGTTCAGCTCCTTTTGTGTGCTAAGAACATTGACAAGTGCTTACAGACATTGTGCTAAGTAAGCCTCACCACAAGCCTTTATAAAGAAATCATTGTACCCATTTTATAGATGAAGAAACAGATTCAGAGAAGTAAATTTCTCAAAGTCACCTAGCCAGTAGCCAATAGAACTGGAAATTGTCTTACGTAACATTTTTAATAACCCTCTCCCAGCATATACACATGATTAGAACTTACTGAAATGATACCTTTGAAAAACCTTCAGATGTTAACGATATGTCAGTGGTATACCTGGGCAAGAGAAAATGACTTATATTGGATCAGATTCATACCACAGTGGCAAAGACTAAAACAAACCCCGATTATATAAATATGTGTATTAATATAAAGCTCCTGGTAATTAGGGAGAAAAAAAACCCCAAAGTACTGGCAAAACTATTTAGTTTACTCAAACGAATTGCCTTCCTTTGCTAATCTAATTTTATTTTTTCTCCTAAGCACAAATTTTCTTGAATTACTTCAGCCTTTCTTTCCTTACTCCTTTTCATGATGTGCTAGCTACCAATATATGTATGTATATGTTATGTGTGCATATATACACACACATATATTTAATCTTCACCGTTGACATTGAAGATAGACATTATCACCATAATTATTCCCATTTTACTCATGAAAAAACAGAGATGTAAGGAGATTAAAAGATTTATTCAAGGCCAAACAATATTAAGTGCCAGAACTGGGATTTGCAGTTAAATCTGTCTGATCTTGAGAGCCTGTTCTCATAGCTTCTTACCTGTAAGAGTAGGCATCACAAACTCAAAGAACTGCAGAAGTCAGACTAGTCATGAAAATGAGTGTAGTAGGTCAGTAGTAAAAAAAGAACTCGCTAGGCTTTCTCAGTCACTCTTCTGTTCTTCCGCTTTGGATGGGGACCTGGGTACAGAGAGGAAGTAACAGGTGAAATGCAGTGTTAAATTGCAACTGGTGCCCATCCCTAGTGTGAAACAGCAATGGGGAGTGGTGCGGGCTACAGTGAACTGGGACTTTTCAGAGGCACAGCCGTTACTCCACATAAGACAACTGTGCAAATTAGTACGGCCACTGTTGAGAGCAGTATGGAGGTTTCTGAAAAAATTAAAAGTAGAACTAACATATGACCCAACAATCCTGCTTTTGGGTATACATCCAAAAGAAGGGACATCCGTATATCGAGGAGATATCTGCACTCCCATGTTTATTGCAGTGTTAGTCACAATAGCCAAGATATGGACTCAATCTAAGTGTCTATCATCAATGGATGAATGGATAAAGAAAACATGGTACATATACACAATCTTCCTGGTTGTAAGACTGAAATCCTTTTATTTACACTAATATGGATGGAATTGGAGGATATTATGGTAAGTGAAGCAAACCAGGTACAGAAAAACAAATACTGCATGTTCTTACTCATATGTGAGAGCTAAAAAATAATTTAATCTCATGAAGATAGAGTAGACTGGTGGTTACCAGGGACTGGGAAGGGTATTGGGGTGAAGGAGGATTAAGACAGCTTGGCTAATGGGTACAAAAATATAGTTAGATAGAAGGAATAAGATCTAGTGTTTGGGAGTACAATAGGGTGAGCATAATTAGCAAATAATTTATTGTGTATTTCAAAATAACTAGAAATGTGGAATTGGAATGTTCCTAATACAAAGAAAAGATAAATCTTTAAGGTGATTGATATTCCAGTTGTCCTGATTTGATCATTACACATTATATGTTTGTATCAAAATATCACATGTATTCCATAAATATGTACAATTATGTATCCATAAAATTTAAAAATAAAAAATATAAAAAAGACAATTGCTGTATGAATCCATGGTGGTCCAAAGGGACTAGATTTTCTGATTTTTTTTTTTATAAGAAAAGCTGGAACCCTAGATTTTTATGTAACATGTCCAATAATTGGCTTATAATTTTTTAAATTTTTATTTTAAGCAAAATGTATGCAGCCAAAATGAAGTTTTTAGACCACTCATTTTCTGCCTCTGTCATTATCACTTATTTGATATTTAAAAATAAATAGAAAACCAGCATATAAAGTAGCATCCACCTTTTCTGACTTTCCAAGTGGACTGTGACAAGTTCCCTTCCACATCTGTTTCATTATATCCCTTTTTTTCCTTCTTACATCCCTGGTGGAGTTAACGTGTCTGTAATAATGATGTCTGAAGTCCTTAAAGTCTTTTCTGCCCTAAATACTGCATCTCACCCTTTTGCTTATGAAAAACCATGTGATGGTATACATCATTTTGTTGTCATTATGTAGTCACTGCCATCAGGTTTTTCAGATAATGCATTCTGTTGGGTAAGAGCCTGTCAGTGGAAGCAGCTGCCCCTGTGTATCATGTTATCATCCACTGATTATGCTGGCCCAGAAAGAACTCGAGAAGTGGTTCTTACCATACACCAACTTCACCAGCAGACAGAGCCCTCAGCTCTACTAATCTGTGAAATTGTTTCCCACTTTCCAGCACACTGAAAGCTAATTGCTTTCTTCAATGAAACAAAACTATCCACTGAGCGAGTGTTCTGAGTTGGGAGATTACTTACCTGTGATAGTCAGTTTATCTCTGGGGTTGCTAAATGTTTACTGTTTGGACATAATTAACCTTGAAGAGTGAGTTGACCATGTGGAACTCGAGCTTTCTGGGTGATCTTTGTCTTTTTGTTTTAAAATCTGAAGTCTACTTCCCAGCTAAGAAGTGATTTTCCTTTACTTGATAGTAGTCATGTGCCTATAGTTAATGTGGGAATGAATAGCTAAATTAATTGTATTTCACAGAGGGACACATTAATATTCATAGACATCATAACATTCAGTATGTGGATCTTAAATGAGGGAGGGATGTGTAACTCATGGAACACCATTGCTGATGTGGATTATGGCAATCCTCTTAAAAGGCCAGAGGGAGGAAAGATTAAGCTTCATTGGCTCCGTACTTCAACACATTTACTTACAACAATAATTTTCAATCTGTTTTAATGTAATGTTATACATCATACCCTTTTGGATATGGTACAAGGAATTGATTGCAACTGGACAGACCTAATAATGTTTTGAAACAATCACCCCAAGCCTATTCCTTCATTCTAGTTGAAGTGATTAGAATATTGGCCTAATCAGTATCTAAAATATGTGTCATAGTATAGTTGGATCATAGCAGCAGTTATCATTCAATAGGTCATATAAAACACTTCTTTCTGTATTTTTAATGTAGCAAAAATATGACTGTGACGCTGTGAGACACAATTGAGCAAAGAAGACATTAATCTTAATATTAACATGTATTTCCTAATGATGAAGGCTATTAGATGGTGGAACTGTCTCTCTGGGGAAATGAGAAGAGCAAAGTTCTTTCTGTCATTTTGCAGTGAAAAAGGGAAGCATATGGGGAAGGGAATTAGGTAAATGTAAAGAATCTGTGGGTCTATAGTTTTTTTCTTTTTCTTTTTTTTGGTTTCTTAAAATATATTTTCGTGACTTTTTTTAACTTCATAAAAAATTGTAATTCATTGAACAAAAAACAATTATATAAAATAAACCGATAGTTGGCCCCTTACATTCTCCATTTTGTTGAACAGATATGATCTTGGTTAAGTTATTATACCTCTTTGTATGTATCATTACTTGATCTATACATCAAAGATAATGATAGTATCACTCATAGATTTGTTGTGAGATTTAAATAAGTTAATATACAGGAAGAACTTATAGCAATGTCTTTCTAGATCAATGTGTCTATCTATTGGTTTAAACTATCTACTATATTATTCTTCTTGCTTTTCCCCACGTTAGTTTGTCACAAATATCAACTTCATGTCCTTGCATATAGGACTACCACATTCTTTCGAAGTCCGCTTTATATTCCAAAATTTGAATATACTGTAATTATCATTCCCCTTCTAATGGACATCTGCTTTATGGCCATTATGAGATACTACAAACAAAATTCTACAATAAATATTATTGTACATATACTGTTCAATATTACCAGATGTGGGATTGCTAGGACAAAGGATCCATGTATTTAAAATTTTGACAAATATTACCAATTGCCTTTTAAAGAAGTTGAATTTATTTATACTTCTTCCAATATTATCTGAGAATTTCCTCCTCAGATACTTTTGCCAACATTGATGGAGGTGATTTTGTTTTGTGGTGGTGGTTGTTTTTGTGTATAGTGTGTTTCTGAGTACTTTGCACTGTGTGTGTGTGTAGTTTTATTCTGACTCTATTCTTTAAGAATTCTGTAACTGTTCTGTTTTCTCCTTTGTTCTACACCCAGTAGTTGATCATTGTGCTGCCCTTTTGCTGGCCTGGAATCCATCTCTCCATCATTCTCTGGTACTTTGTTTTTAGCCATCCACACATCTAAGGGGCAAATTGCAGCTGTGCTTGTAGAAACGTATTTAGAGAGCTGCTCTATCTAGTTCCCCATGGAAACCACTTTAGTTTTAACTAGGTGAACTGTTGTGCAGCTGTGACTACGAGGTGGAAGTTGTCCAAGTCTCAATTCTTTTCTTCCTCTCTGTTGGGCTAAAGCTAAAGTCCTGTGGGACTTAATCAATGTTTACACTTTGGGGCAGGCAGACTGGTGCGGTGGCAGATGGAGTTGAGGTCTAAGTATCTATTTTGATTATCTGGTGCCCTAAATACCTCTTACATGGCTCTGTCAGAGTGTTAAACATTCTTTCCTTAGGATTTAATTTTTAGGGACCATACAAAAAACTGTGCATTTTATTTTAACCCATTGTCCTATTTTTAAATTTTTTTTAATTTTTATAGATTTAGGGGATACAAGTGCAGTTTCGTTACATGGATATATTGTATGGTGGTGAAGTCTGGGCTTTTACCCGTTACTCAAATAGTGTACATTGTACACAATAGGTAATTTTTTATCCCCCATTCTTCTCTGACCCTCCCACCTTTTGGAATCTCTAATGTCTGTTATTCCACTCTGTAAGCCCATGCATACCCATTGTTTAGTTCCCACTTATAAGTGAGAAAGTAAAGTATTTGACTTTCTGTTTCTGAGTTATTTTGCTTAGGATAATGGCCTCCAATTCCATCCATGTTGTTGCAAAAGACATGATTTCATTCTTTTATATGGCTGAATAATATTCCATCGTGTGTGTGTGTGCGTGTGTGTGTGTGTGTATTCACATACACACATTATCTAAGCATGCATCAGTGAATACTTAGGTTGATTCCATAACTTAGCTATTGTAAATAGTGCTGCCATAAACATGTGAGTGCAGATTTTCATTTATATAGTGATTTATTTTCCTTTCAGTAGATAATGAGTAGTGGGATTTCTAGATTGAATGGTAGTTGTATTTTTAGTTCTTTGAGAAATCTCCATATTGTTTTTCATAGAGGTTGTACAAATTTACATTTCCACCAAAACTATGAAAATTTTCCCTTTTTCTACATTTTTGCCAACATCAGTTACTTTTTGACTTTTTAATAATAGCCATTCTGACTGGTATAAGGTGGTATCTCATGGTTTTAATTTGCATTTCTCTGATGGTTAGTGATGTGAGCATTTTTTCATATGTTCATTGGCGCCTTGTATATCTTCTTTTGAAAAATATCTGTTCATGTCCTTTGCCCATTTTTTAAATTGGGTTATTTGTTTTTTTCTTGTTGAGCTGTTTGTGTTCCTTGTGGATTCTGGATATTAACCCTTTGTTGGATGCATATTTTGTAAATATTTGTTCCCATTCTGTAGGTTGTCTGCTTTATTGATTATTTCTTTTGCTGTGCAGAAGCTTTTTAGTTTAATTATATCCCATTTGTCTATTTTTATTTTTGATGCATTTTCTTTTGAGGACTTAGACATAAGTTCTTTGCCTATGCCAATGTCCAGAAGAGTTTTTCCTAGGTTTATTACTAGGATTTTTATATTTTCAGATCTTACATTTAAGTCTTTAATCCATCTTGAGTTAATTTTTGTATATGCTGAGAAATATGGGCTGCTTCTTCTGCATATGGCTATCTAATTTTCCTAGCACCACTTTATTGAATAATGTGTCCTTTCGCCAGTGTATATTTTTGTTGACGATCAGTTGGTTGTAGATACGTGGCTTTATTTCTTGTTTCTCTATTCTGTTCCATTGATCCATGTGTCTACCTTTATACCAATACCACGCTGTTTTGATTACTATGATTTCTAGTATAATTTGAAGTCAGGTAATGTTATGCTTTCAGTTTGTTCTTTGCTTAGAATAGCTTTGGTTCTATATGAATTTTAGGATTATTTTTTCTAATTCTGTGAAAAATGATGTTGATGATTTAATAGGAATTGTGTTGAATCTGTAGATTGCTTTGGGCAGTATGGTTATTCTAACAATATTTTATAGCAGTCTATTATTAGACTCCTACACAAGACTCCTAGATTTGATAAATGACTTCAATAAAGTCTCAGGGTATAAAATCAACATATAAAAAATCAGTAGTATTTCTATACACCAATAATAATCAAGCTGAAAACAAAATCCAGAATGCAATCCCATTTACAATAGTACAAAAAACAAAAACAAAACAGAACTAAGAATACTTTTAACCAAGAAGGTAAAAGATCTCTGCAAGGAGAGCTATAAAATAATAATGAAAAAAATCACAAATGACACAAACAAATGGAAAAACATTTCATGCTCATGACAGGTAGAATCAGCACTCTTAAAATATCCGTACTGACCAAAGGGATTTACAGATTCAACAAAATCGCCATCAAGATGCCAATGTCACTTTTCACATATCTAGAAAAAATAATTCTATGCTTCGTTTGAAACCAAAAAAAGAGCCCGAACAGCCAAAGCAATCTGAAGCCATCACATTACTAGACTTCAAACTATACTACAAGGCTATAGTAACTAAAACAGCATGGTACTGATATAAAAGTAGAGATATAGACCAGTGGAACAGACTAGAGAACCAAGATATAAAGCCATCTACCTACAATCAACTGATTTTTGACAAAGCAGACAACAACGTATACTGGGAAAGGAAGCCCTATTCAATAAATGGTGCTGGGAAAACTGGATAGACACGTGCAGAAGAATGAGATGAGATCCCTATCTCTCACCATGTATAAAAATTAATCCCAGATAAAAAAATTCTAATACTCTGGTTACACATACTGCTGTTGCAGCACCCAAGTCAGAGCTATAAGCATGCCCAACCCCCAGACAGCAGGCACTACACCTGTTAGGTGTGAATTTACCAGTTTTGTACTCCTGTAATATGCTGAAATTAAATAAATAAATTAAATTAAAATTTAATATTAAATAAATTGTACCAATTTTAGAAGAAAATGTAGGAAACACCCCTTTAGACATTGGCCCAGGCAAACAATTTATGATTATGAACCCAAAGGCAAATACAGCAACAAGAAAAACTAAATAAATGGGACTTGATTAAATAAAAAAGCTTCTACATAGTAAAGGAAATAATCAACAGCATAAATAGATAATCCACAAAATGGGAGAAAATATTTGCAAATTATACATCTGATAATGGGCTAATATCCAGAATCTGCAAAGAACTCAAATAAATCAGCAAGAAAAAAACCAAACAACCCCATTAAAAAGTGGGCAAAGGAAGTTTTTCAAAAGAAGATAGACAAATGATCAACAAACATGTGAAGAAATGTTCAACATCACTAACCATCAGGGAAATGCAAATTAAAATTACAATGATATATCACCTTACCCCTGTGAAAACAGCCATGATTAAAAAGTAAAGGAAAAAAAAGCATGCTGGCAAGGAAGCAGAGAGAAAGGAATCCTTATACATTGTTGGTGGGACTGGGACTGCAAATTAGTTCAACCTCTATGGAATATACAGTATCACAGTTCCTCAAAGAAATAAATGTAGACATACCACAGGACCCAGCAATCCCACTCCTGGGTATCTACCCAAAGGAAAAGAAGTCATTTTGTCAAAAAGACACCAGCACTCAAATGTTTATCACAGCACAATTTACAATTGCAAAGACATGGAATCAACCTAAGTGCCTATCAATTGATGAATGGATAAAGAAAATGTGGTATGTACATACTATGGAGTACAACTCAGCCATGAAAAGGAATGAAATAATGTTTTTTTTTGCAGCAACTTAGATAGAATTAGAGACCATTATCCTAAGTAAAGTATCTCAGGGATGGAAAAACAAACACCACATGTACTGTCTAATAATTGGAAGCTAATTGATGGGCACACACATGCACAAAGAGATGTAAAGATCATAGGAAATCAAGAAGTGGGGGAGTAGGGGAGGGGTAAAAACCTACCTATCAGGTATGATGAACACTATTTGGATGATGGATACACTAAAAGCCTCAACTTAAGCATTATATAAAACCTTTGTATCCCCTTAATATTTTGAAATTAAAAGCAAAGATCGTTGTTTGTGATTTTAAGGATTGGTATCATGGAAAGAAAACTGATTCTGGGGTCAGGATACCTAGATTCTAATCCCAGGATAGCAGATAGTTAGAGCCTAGAGGTCTACATCTAAATTCCAGTTCTTCTAACTACTTCACTACAGGCGATTCCGGGAAATGTGCTTAACTTTTTAAAGATTTACTTTCTTCCTGTGTTAAATGATTATAATAATATGTTCTCCTGGTATTGATCAACATTCTTAGTTGTTGAGAATAAAAATGGACTCTGGATGTTTTAAACAAAAGGACATTTATTGAAGGGATATCAGGACTTCACAGATAACCAGGAGGCTGTAGATACAGTTTTGAAAGACAGGCAGGAATTCAGGTCCTCAGGAGGCTGGGCCACAGGCATGATCTGGCTTGGGCTCGCCAACTGTTGTCTTCTTTGGTAAATAAATTCCCACATATCTTTTGTATTTGTACCATTTCCCCCAGGTTTGAATTTCTGAGTGAGAATAATCAATTGGCTGTGCCTGAGTTGAGTACCCAGGCTGCCAAAGAACAGGGAGAAGGAGTAACTGTCTCATTTGGCCTCTACAATGGGAAACATGATGTTACCTTCAACAAGACCACAGAGCCAGAATAGTTCAATATTTAAAAGTGTGGATTTGGGTTCAAGTCCCTGCCGCATGACTTAATCCATTTGTTCTTCATGGATAAGGTTAAGTATCTTAACAATGGGGATTGTTAAGATACTTACCTTATTAGGGTTATTCTGAGGGTTGAATGAGTCGATATGTGTAAAGTTCTTAGAATATCTCGCATACATTAAACTCACTAGATGTTATCTCTTAATATTAAAACATTATTAATTTTGCTAGATAAGAAGGAGTAAATACTGGATAGCAAAACACAAAATCTAACAAAAAAATCTGCCTCACCAATATCAACATTGCCACATAGTAAACATTCAATATCTGGTAGTTTTTCTTATTTCTCTTTATGAATTCCAGCTCTGAAACTAAGTTGATTTAATCAGTATGAACTATTATTATTTTCTTTATCTGTAAGATGAGAGTGTGGACCACATGGCTTTTAAGGTATGGGACAATTCTAATATACTATGAATGGGAATCAGGAGAAGGTAGGCTTCGCTGGGAAAAGATGTGGAATGGCTTAGAGCTTTTTTGCCCAATACAATGGTCACCAGCCACATGTGGCTATTGAGCACTTGAAATGAAGATATTCTGAATTTAGATGTGCTGTAAGTTTAAACTATGCAGTAGATTTCAAAGATTTAGTAAAGAAAGAAATGTAAAGTATTCTGATAATTTTAAAATATTGATTACATGTTGAAATGATTTTATACATATATTAAGTTAAATAAAATATATCAATAAAATTAATTTTACCCATTTCTTTTTACTTTTTATACTGTGGCCACTAATAAATTCAAAATACATATGTGGTTCACATTATACTTCTATTAGCCAGCACTGGACTAGAGCAGCTATGTATCTGAGTAGTCTATAAAAAGTATAATGTTTCTTGATTCCTGTTGCTACAAAAAACATGATTTCATTCCTTTTCATGGCTGAGTGGTACTCCATAGTATGTATATACCACATTTTCTTTATCCACTCAAGATATTAATACTTTCATTTTCAATTGACAGAAATCCTACTCAACCAGTTATTTAATAGAAAATAAAGGAATAATTGGAATATAATGGTTTACACATAGGTGAAAAGTGCAGAAATAGTCTGTCTTCCGGCTTGACTGGACCCAGGAACTAAATCAATGTCATTAACACTCATTAAGCATACATGTGAATTGTGTGTGTCCCCATCTCTGCTCTGTTTTCTGGTATGTGGGCATCACTCCTAGACAAGTTACCACTTCATAGTAGCCATAGTAGTAATACGGCCATAGCTTTGGCAAGATGTTCTCATCCCCTCTATTCCAACAAATTTAGTTTTGGTCACATGCCCACACCTGCACCCATCACTGTGGTATGGCATAGGATGTCCTGATTAGCCAGCCCTTAGTCACCAGTCCTTCCCTAGAGCACAGGTGGAGACAGCCATTTTAAGCCTGTGGGACTGAGAATGTGGGTTACCCAGGAAAATATGTTTTCTGTTACCAGATCAAGGCAGAATGGCTGCTGGACAGGAAGATTCAATAGTAAAAGACTGTCAGGGGTGAGAGAAAGAATGTTCTAGAATGTTCTTTTTACTGTGTTCCTTAGCTCATGTTCATCTGATCCAAAAACCTATGTCTTTTTTTTTGTTTTTTTTTTTTTGAGACAGAGTCTCGTTCTGTTGCCCAGTTAGAATGCACTGGTGTCATCATAGCTCATAGCTCACTTCAATCTCAAACTCCTGGGCTCAAGTGATCTTCCTGCCTTAGCCTCCCTAGTAGCTGGGACTACAGGCACACACCACCACACCTGGCTGATTCTGTCCATTGGTCTATGTCTATCTTTACACCAGTACCATGCTGTTTTGGTTACTATGGCCTTGTAGACCACTAGCTAGATTAACCAGAAATGAAAGAGAAAAGACTCAAATAAGCTCAATCAGAAATGAAAAAGGAAACATTACAACTGATATCACAGAAATACAAAATATCATCAAAGACTACTACAAAAGCTTCTATGCACACAAACTATAAAACCTAGAGGAAATGGTTAAATTCTTGGAAACACAGATCTCCCCAAGCCTGAATTAAGAAGAAACAGAAATTCTGAAGAGACTAATAATGAGTAGTGAGATTGAAACAACAATAAAAAATCTCCCAACAACAACCAAAAAGCCACAGACTAGATGGAATCACAGCCAAATTCTACCAGATTTACAAAGAAGAGCTGTCATCCATTCTACTGAAACTGTTCCATAATGTCAAGAAGGAGGGAATACTCCCTAATTCATTCAATGAAGCCAGTATCACCTTAATATCAAAGCCAGGGAAGGACACAATAGAAAAGGAAAACTACAGACCAATATCCTTTATGAACATAGATGAAAAAATCCTCAAGAAAAGACTAGCAAACCAAATTCGACAGCACATCAAAAAGATAATCCACCGTGATCAAGTCGGTTTCATCCCAGGGATACAAGGATGGTTCAATATATGCAAATCAATAAATGTAATTCACCACATAAACAGAAGCAAAAACAAAGACCATATGATCATTTCAATAGATACAGAAAAAGTATTTGATAAAATCCAGCACCCCTTCATGATAAAAACCCTCAACAAACTAAGCATAGAAGAAACATACCTCAAAATAATAAAAGCCATGTATGACAAACTCTCAGCCAATTCATTAGCCTCATACTGAATGGGAAAAGTTGAAAGCATTCTCCCAGAGAACTGTAATGAGACAAGGGTGCCCACTGTCACCACTTCTATTCAACATAATACTGGAAGTCGTAGTCATAGAAATTGGACAAGAGCAAGAAATAAAGGGCATCCAAACTGGGAAAGAGGAGGTACTATCGCTTTTTGATAACGATAAGCTCTTACATCTAGAAAACCCCAAAGATTCCACTAAAAGACTCCTAGAATTGATAAATGCAGCACAGTCTCAGGTTACAGTATCAATGTACACAAATCAGTAGCATTTCTATATACTAATAACACTTACGTTGAGGTTCTTGTATGTGTAGATAAATTTTTTAATTCAAGTTTGGAAAGTGTTCAGCCATTATTTCTTTGAGCATTTTTCTGCATTTTTCTCTTCTCCTTTCTTGTATTCCCATTATACATATTTTGATGTGTTTAATGATATCTCGCGTTACTCTAAGGCTCTGACTACTTCATTTGTCCCCTTCTATGTTCTTTTATTTCATATTCTCTATTGATTTATCTTCAAGTTCACTGGTTCTTTCTTCTGCCAGCTCAAATTCATTGTTGAGCTTTTACAGTGAACTTTCAACTTCTTCAGAATTTCCATTTTTTTTTAATAATTTCTAATTTTTGATTAATATTTTCTATTGTCATCATACCTTTTTTTACTTTTTTAAATGTTTTTCTTGGGTTCTTTGAACATGTTTAAAAATAGCAGCTTTGAAGTCTTTGTCTGCTAAGTCCACTATCTGGTCCCCCTCAAAGGCATTTCCTATTGCTTATTTTTTTCCTTATGCATAGATCACACTTCCCTGTTTCTTTGAATACCTCATGATAATTTGTTGAGACCTGGATATTTTAGATAATATATTGTTGAAAGTGTGGATACTGGTCCACTCTCTCCCTAAAAGTTGTTGTTTCTCTTTGCTTTGTCATTTGTTTATTTGTTTAGTGACCAGACTGAGCTAATTCTATAGTTTATTTCTTAAACTGTGTGCAGCTTCTGATGTCTGCTGCTTATACCCAATCCACTCACCTTGTTTTTATCTTTTAGCCTGGCAATCTAAGGGTAACCCCTGGGTTGGCATAAGCCATTTACTGGATAAATGTTGTGCTTAAGCCACATTATCCAGTTAGATTTTAACCATTTACCACTGCATTTGTGAGTGATTCAAAGGCTGTTATCACAGTTCATGGAATTTATAGTTTTGTTTTGTTTTGTTTTATCCCATATTCATCCAGGGATTAGTAACCTGGAGGTTCCTTCTCTGATTGCTACCGAAAAGGCACAGCCATGAGTATGCACACAGTCTTCCAAACTTCCAGTAATGACTGTAATATTTTTAAGTCTGGCTTCCTAGGAGTTTTTGCTGGATCGAAGTAGCATATAGTTCTTTCAGTGTTTTGTCAGAAGTTGTGTTTAAGCCTTTTGTGCCAGTGAGGCTTCAGCCTTTGTTAACTTGTCTGAGTGAAGCTTTAGAAATGCTTTAAATTCTGTCCCAGGTTTTTCTCTGATTGCTCCTGAATGGGTGCTTCTTAGCACATGCCACAACATTGTGACCACCAGAGTTGACTGTGATCTCAGGAGGGCTCTTCTTGA
>RJWJ010034193.1:0-17418 GCA_004363605.1 Indri indri | reverse complement strand
CCTATGTAATTAATTCTCATACTGTTCGATCTTAGATTAGTAGTCTCATGAGCCCATCTGCTTCTTGACCGGAGTTCTGGAAATCTTGACTCAGTGCACTGGTGTGGTCTCAAAGCTCAAAGCTGTTCAAGCAATGCCATCAGAAGCCTGTACCCAAAATACCTGGCATCATCCTTTTCCACAGCAAACTGAGACAGTTATTCTTTGTTGCAGATCAAGTATTCTAGCCTACAGGTGATTGCAAGAGCTTTTAAGGGAGCATTCAGAAAAACAAAAAACTATCAGTAGATGCCCAAGACTTAAAATGATTGTGGTTAAACTCCATTGAATTTTTAAAACTTAATGCACATGATCTTTACAAAGAAAAAAACTTCAGATACAATAATCCTGAGACACAATATATTAATACCATGAATATGCCAAGTATACAATTAAGATATACAAAGAATACATCAAGAATGTCAAGTTAAGATATTCTGGGCCGGGCGTGGTGGCTCACGCCTGTAATCCTAGCACTCTGGGAGGCCGAGGCAGGCGGATCGTTTGAGCTCAGGAGTTCGAGACCAGCCTGAGCAAGAGCAAGACCCCCATCTCTACTAAAAAAATAGAAAGAAATTAGCTGGACAACTAAAAATATATACATATATAATATAAAAATTAGTCGGGCATGGTGGTGCATGCCTGTAGTCCCAGCTGCTCGGGAGGCTGAGGCAGGAGGATCGCTTGAACCCAGGAGTCTGAGGTTGCTGTGAGCTAGGCTGACACCACGGCACTCACTCTAGCCCGGGGAACAAAGCGAGACTCTGTCTCAAAAAAAAAAAAAGATATTCTGTAAGTCTGGAGTAGGTCCTGATCAGAAGATGCATGACTCAAATTAAAGAAGTAAAGTTGTAGCCAATATTTTTAAAAATATTTTTTAAACTGAAATTATGACTAATACCACGACACTGGTGTTCTCTAATATCAGGCAAAGCGGCACTGGGACTCTGATGAATTGAAAGACATACACAGGGAAGGTTCTGACAATTCTCTAGGCACTCCCCATACAGTTTACAATTTCTGCAATGTTTGTTATTAGTAACATTTTAACGTTGAACCCAGGGAAGGCTACGAATCTCTTCTGATCTAGCAACTTCCCCACCCCCACCCCCACCCCAAGTTATATTCAGCAACTAAGTGCCAAGAAGGAATGAAGACTCTTAAGGACTCAAGATGACGAAGACACAATTCCTGTCTCCAGAGATCCTTGTCTCACAGTGCAGTGGGGAAAATACACTAATTAGGGTTACAGAAGCACAGACTAGTCGCTCTGTGCCCAATCTTGGGAGGAGTGAAGAGAGTGAGAAAAGGACAAGGAATGAAGGTGCGTTTTGCATGGCTTTTGGAGAAATAATCCCTAAATGATTTCAGTCATTTGAAGAGTGAACAGCAGAAAAAGAAAAAGAATCTATGTAAACTTCTTTTCAAAGAGTTTAAGGGAGTAAATAGGAAGGTGAAGGAGGTACAGGTAAGAGAAGGAATAAAATCCTTAAAGAGATTAGAAATCAAAAGCACAGATCAAGAACACGGAAATACAAAAGCGGATTTAATTGTAGATAAAGCGGTAGGTAAATTCTTCCCTAATCAGTAGAATTTTCTCAATAGTGATGTCCTCTGCTAAGTGTGATTCATATGGGAATCTGAGCATTTGACAATTGCCTGCAAATGTTTGAAAGAGATGCCAAAGAAAAGACAAAAGAAATGTGTCCAAAGACTGTAAAATCACTTTCCATTGGCACTGATCCCCACCATGTATTAAAGATAAAATATTTCTGGAGGTACCAATCAGCGTAATGTGGAATCTTCTCTAGCAGGGCCAAACAGTCGTTATGTTGGGTGGAGAAGGCAGGTGTAGCTGACTATAAAAATATGTGAGACCCATGAGACCCGGAGTGGAGTACAGGGACACAAAACTAAAGAGGAATCAAAGTCCTAATTTTTTAATGAATACACAAACATGCCCCAGATCATCAAATGACGCTATTACCTTATTAATCTCTATTGATTTCTTTTCTTTTCTTTTCTTTTTTTTAGTAGACAGGGTCTCGCTTTGTCACCCGGGCTGGAGTTCGGTGGCCAGGTATGAGCCACTGCACCCAGCCCTGGCACAGTTTTCTTATCTCTAAGTATTTAAGATATTTTTGGTGACTTTATTTGTTTCTAATTTTATTGGTTTATAATCAGAAATGTGACCTGTGCATTCTCTGAGTTTTTAGTTTATGAAAATTTCCTTTGTGACTAAATATATGATCAACCTTTAAGAAATGTTTCCTAGATATAAGGGAAGGTATATATTCTTTATTGCATTAAGCGGATATGAGTGTATATGTGTGTTTATTCATTATTTTATTCAAATTCTCTAATCTCTATGCCTTTAATTTCTTTTGTCTGAAATTTGTCCCATTATGAGTAATGAGTATAGATGTAAGTGTATTTTTTACCAAGCTCTTGCAATTTTTTTGTTAGTTTTAGCTCTTTGTTGCTTGGTGCATAATTTCATGATTGTTTTATCTTCTTTACAAATAGTAATTTATCATGGTTTAATATACTTGTTTAATGTTTTTATCTTAAATTCCAATTTGTTTCCCATTAATATTATTATTACATTATTATTAATAAGATTCGGGTCATTTTATAGATGACCTAGTAGTTAAATATTAATATATGTTGTGGTGGTCAGCCTCCACGATGGCTGCCAATGATCTCTGTCTTCTGGTTCTCTTATCCACATACAGTTCTCTTCCATGTTACACTAGGATTACTTAGTCTCTGTGACCAGTGGAACACAGCAGAAGGATGGCATGTCAATAATAAGAATCAGTTATAAAAGACACTGAGGCTTCCACCACCCTGTTTTTGGGTGCCGGGGGGTGCTAGCTACCATAACCAGGTTCACAAGTGAGGACCTGAGGCCTGCAAATAACCACATTTGTACATTTGGAAGCAGAACTTCCAGTGCTACTTGAGTCTCGAGATGACTGCAGCTCAGCTAGAAACACGAGAGACTGATCCAGAACCACCCGGCTAAGTCACTCCTAGATTCCTGATCCTCAGAAACGGTGTGAAATAATAAACATTTTTTTGTTTTAACCTGCTAAATTTGGGGGGTGATTTGTTATGTGGCAATAGATAACTAATACATATATATGTTGAATTACTGAAATTTTTCTACCAAATTTCTAGAACCCATGAAAGTATAATTTAAACCAGCTAAAGTAAGTAGAAGAGGATAAAGAAGGGAAGATTATTAGAATATTAGAACATTTAGGACTATTGTACATTTTACTTTGCTAGATTCTAGATACTTGTGCAGGCAAAGGAATAGTAAGATTGCTATGGAAAACAACATACATTATATATACTCTTTCTTGTGTCCTTTATTAATACAGGATGATTAAGCTGGTTTAAATACATGAGGATTTATCTTTTTTTCTTTCATTTTTAAAAAAATTAATATTCATGTAGAAACTCATCTGGGGCTGACAATCTGTCTTCTGGTTTATAATTTATAGCAACACAGAACATCGACTTTTAATGATGCTCAATCGTCTTTGGGGATAGGTTTTAACAGGTGTGCTCCAAATGTCTATTTCCAAGACAACAATGATAACAATGTCAATTTCAAACAGGAATATGTTAGAATGGGGCCGTCTGCCAGTATTTGTTGAAAACTTAAAATAATCATGAATCAATGACCAAAAAAGATAAAGTTTAAAAGAAACAGGCCTGACACACACTATCTCTATTACGTTTTTTCTTAAATCCACTGAAATTTTGAGTTTATGTCATTTTAAACAAATTAATGTATTTTTTAAATTATTTGATAACTTCACATCATTAGAAGACAGTTTTATAGAAAGCATAAGGAAGATGAAAACAAAAAAATTTTAAGCAACAAATAAAAGTATAATAACTGTATAAAACTTGGAATAATTAGGAGGAGTTTGCAACACAAACCAGCCACAAAATCCTAAATTGGAACACAAATTTTTTTTCAAATGCTAGAGAAATCATTCGACCTAATGTTTCTATTTACAGATCAGAAAATCAAAGTACTAATGACGGTAATATTTTACTGAGGGCTCATATATGTCAAGCATATACACCTGCCTAAGCATGCACACCTACTCCTAATCTCAAGCTTGCTTTATCTTTTTTCCAAAAGCAATTATCACAAATATACCACTTCGTTTACATATTTATTAGTTTAGTGTTAGGTTAAGTGCTTTACCTACTCCCATAGAGCTTGAGCTAGGATTAGAATCTAGATTTCCTTACACCAGTTTGAGCCAAATGATCTAGTCAATAAATTTATGGGCTGACTATGCACCACAACAAAATTCAGCCATGGGTCCATTCGCTTCTTATCTTATTTGAAAAATAAAATATTTTAAGGAGAAAAATGCTTCAGAAATGATTCTGAATTTTTTCACTTCCTTAGAGCTTATTTAGAATATGAATCCATATTAATTGTAAACTATGTTATTTGAATATGTCCGTTATGACTGTCTTTCTTAGGTACATAGAAATGTGCAAAATAAAATGTCCCTTGCAGAATCAGTTCTTTTATTTTAAAATGTTGTCATGTTCTTAGTTAACTTTGTGATTAGGAACTGGAATTCAGGCAGAATAAAGACCTGTTTGGTTTGTGACTCATGCTATACAGATTCTGGGTGGCTTAGGGCCTGTGGCAGTCCAGGCCTGTAGTGGCAAATCATTGCTGGAATAATGATTTTTCCCCTCACTTTTGAAATCCTTCATCGAATGGGTAAGTACACTTAAATAGCTTAACTTATACAGGCTGAAAATTGCAAAAACGGATGTAGATTATGCTGTTAATACACCTTTCCCAGGATTTTCACTAAGAGCTCACATTTAACCAATTACATTTCGATCTCTATGTTTTTCCTATAATTTAATCCCAAAACTCAAGCCTCAATTGCAAAGGTGGTTTTCGTTTTTTTTTTGTTGTTGTTGTTTTGAGACAGGGTCTCACTCTGCTGCCTAGGCTGGAGAGCATTGGCCTGATCACATAGCTCATTGCGGTTGCAAACTTCTGGGCTTAAACGATCCTCCTGCCTCCACCTCTTGAGTAGCTGGGACTACAAGCATGTGTCACTACGCCCTGATCTTTTTTTTTTTTTTAAGAGACGGGGTCTTGCTATGTTGCCCAGGCTGGTCTTGAATTTCTGGCTTCAAGCAATCCTCCTTCCTGCCTTGGCCTCTCAAAGTGTTGAGATTACAGGTGTGAACCATCGTGCCTAGCCCCAAAATTGTTCAAAGTACATTTATACCTTTCCAAATTATTTCTCATTTAATCCAGTTAAGTTTGGTGAGTTTCAGTCTGAGCACCATTCATTCCTTCATTCTCAGAATATTTACAAAGTGCCTATTTCAAAGAGCATTTCAACAGGCTGTCACATAGCTTAGAGTCTACAAGGGGTGACAGAGAACTATATGAGCAACTGTGACACATAATGATAATGGGGTATGATAGGAAAATACTGTATGTTCCAAGAACACTGAGAATGGTTGAGGAAGGGCGTGAAAGATAGTTAGCTAGGTGAAATGGGTGGGAACGTCACCAGAATGCAAGGAAAAGGTCCAGGGCAAGAGAACAGCATGTGTAAAGTCTAGGAAGGGGGAGAGAGAATGGTGTATGGAAGGAACTAAAGTTCAATATGGCTTCAATTGGGGTAGGAGGATCATGACCAAAGAGAGACTAGCGAGGAACCAAGACATTTTCTCCAACACAAAAGCTGTCTCCTTATCTATTTGCTGATGCTTCAGATTCAATGAACCTCTTCACTGATGATCCAAACCCAAGCCTTTCATTATATAACTAAAAATCACATTTAGACTGCAAAAATATATGGCAGAAATAGCCACTAAAGTATTAATGACAGATTATTTCTTTAGCTCAGGCATACAGGAAATGAGTTTTAGAAGGTTAAAGTTGGGGTGAGAATTCATGAGGACCAGAATGTTACCCTTTATTACTTATACCTTGAACAGATAGATTTCATCCACACTTATCTTCACCTCCTATTCAGAAGACATAGAAACACTAACTTAATAGCTTTCCTATATACAAAGTTAGTTGCATGCCTTCTGTGTTACCAAAGTATGTCATTTGTACCTTTGTCATAGCATTTACCCTATGGCAATATTCTGTTGACAAGTCTGTCTCCATCACGTGCAGGCCGTATAAACTCCTTTCTTACAGGGACTAGATCTTATTGTATCTGTATCCTTAGCACCAAGCATTGTAACTAGCCTGTAAAACATAAAACTATTGGGACAGAAATCAAATCAGTGGCTAGCAGGGAAGACTAGTAACAAGAGGACAAGAGGGAACTTTTTTGAGGTGACAGATCCCAGCAGTGGTGGCGGTTACATAACCGTATATATTTTTCAAAACACATCCAACCGTACTCCTAAAGGGGGTGAATTTTACTATCTGTAAATTATACCTCAATAAGTATGTATCGTAAAAAACTATATAGGAATAAGAGAATGCATATGAATAAATGAAAGATACAATGTAGCATTTATCTGAGTCAAAATTTCCTTCCCAGGAGTGCTTACTTTTTTAAAGCAATATCTGAAACCAGAGCAATGTTCAGCATAAACAGTACCTTAATGGTTGGTGGGCATTTTGGTAAGCCAGTGAGATTTCTCAACACAGGGACTTCTAAGAATTCCTGAAATTATTCTATCTAATTTGCCTAAGTAGAAAAGTTACTGGTCAACTCCTACCATTCTGAGACAACTTTAATATTGCTTCTGATATAGTACAAGTCATTTACAAATCACAAAAGTAAAGTGATCCTTCCTGGTATAGTAGTTCAAAAGTGCTTTTCCAGTCAGTCTCAGAAACATTTTATACTGATAGTGAGAGAAGACAGCAAGAGTACCACAGAAATTTCAAATGGAGCCAAACTCTGAATGTGTAGAACTTATATTTTGTCTCAGCTGTAGTTTATTGCATTAGAGTTCTGATCTGTGTGCATATGCCTTATCCTTTTACATGGTGATAATCTGGCAACAGGTTAAATTGACGTTAAGACGTGTGATGAATGACTAACCTGTTTCTCCCTCTATAAAACACTTAGGTTTAAATGTGTCTTAGGACATAAATTTAAATGTTTACTACCTCTAATTTAATTGCCGAAGGTGGTATGGGCGGCTGCAGGTGGGCACACACACAGCCCCCACTCCACCCCTTATGAATTTCAATCTCTGCTCAGAAGAGGCACAAGCCCAAAACAGAGTGAAACTTGAAAACTCCGTAGGGTGTCATGGTCCATTATCAGGAGCAATGTCCGGCATCACATAAAAATCAGTTGTTTCATTTCTCCTTGCTCACTTATTAAACCCAACATTTTCTACAGCACCTGTGGGGTAGTAGGAAACAGCCTGTGTCTGTTTTCCAATCTTAGTTCTGCTTATTAGCTAAAACGTGGGCTAAGTCACTGTCATTTAATCTTTCCAAGAGTCGATTTCTTCATTTATAACATGTGGAAATAACGTCTTCATGATTATAGTCATTATAGCTTTGTCCATCCAAAAATCCTGATTGGTGGCTATTGTCCGAAGTTGGTTTCCTCATCCCTCACCACCCCGCCGCCCCCATTCCCCTGGGCAAATTCTCTCCTCCACCTCTTCCTCCTCCTTTGTTCCCTGTTTCAGGAGAACTGTCACCAATCTACACCACTGTCTGTTCCAGCATTCTCTTCTCCTCCTGGCCAACAACCCCTGCCGCATCTCAACTATCAACAAATCCTATTGATTCTATTTCATAAATTTGTTTCAAAATCTTTTTTTGAGATGAGTCTCACTCTGTCACCTGGGCTAGAGTGCAGTGGTATCATCATAGCTCACAGCAACCTCAAATTCCTGGGCTCGGGAGATCTTCCTGCCTCAGGCTCCCGAGTAGCTGGGACTACAGGCAGGCGCCACCATGCCCGGCTAATTTTTTCTATTTTTAGTAGAGACAGGGTCTCACTCTTGTTCAGGCTGGTCTTGAACTCCTGACCTCAAGTGATCCTCCTGCCTTGGCCTCCAGCATGCTAGGATTACAGGTATGAGCCACCTAAAATTTGCCTTTTTTCCACTCCACTATCACTACTCTGGTTTAGAAAACCAACATGGCTCCCTTAGAATATTACAACGGCATTCCACCTGAACTTCAGGAGGCCTTGGGTCTTTTGGGTTTTTTTTTCAAAAAAAAATTTCTTTGAAAAGTTTAAAACTTACGAGCTCCCGCATATCTCTCAGATTCACCATTTAACATTTTGCTAAATATCTGGGGGTTTATTGTTTTTGTTTTTGCCTTTTGTAGAAATAGGGTCTCACTCTGTTGCCCAGGCTGAAAAGCAATGGCCTGATCATAGCTCACTGTAATCTTGAACTCCTGGGCTCAAGGGATCCTCCCGCCTTGGCCTCTCAAAGTCTGGGATTATAGGAGTGAGCCAGTATCTGGCTCTAAATGTGCTTTATGTCTTTTCCTATATATATACATCTGCAAAGTTTTAACCCTACGCTTTGAAAGTAACGTGTATACGTCTTTACCCCTAAATGTTTCAGCATGAATACCCTGATAAGGGCGTTCTCTTTTATAAACACAGCACCATCAATCACACATAAGAAAATGAACAATACTTCCATATCATCTATAATACAATCTATATTTAAATTTCTCCAATTGTCCCAAAAATGTCTTCTACATTATAAATACATCTTCCTTCTCCCGTATAGTCAATGTTTACACATTGCATTTGGTTATTAGATTTCTTTAATCTCTTTTCATTTACGATAGCCACTACCTGACATTTTGTTTTTGTTTTTCTGACTTTGCCTTGTTTGACAAGTTCAGGTTAGTTGTCATAGAATGTTTCACACTCTGATTTTGTCTGATTGTTTCTTTATGGTATTATTTAACTTATTCCTGTATCTCCTGTATTTCTTGTAGACTAGAAATAAGATAGAGACCTAATTCGATTTTTAAAAACATTATTATCAAGAACATCTACTAAAGTTTGCACTTCAGTATTAGTTTGCTAGGGCTGCCATAAAGAAGTTCCACTGACTGGGTGGCTTAAGCAGCAGAAACTATTTTCGTGAAATTCTGGAGGGTAGAAGTCTAAGATCAAGGTGTCATCTGAGTTCCTAGCCTCTGAGGGCCTTTCTCCTTGGACATCTTCTCCCTGTGTGGCTTCACACATCTCTCCTCTGAGTGAGTCTGTGCCCTGATCTCCTCTTCTTATAAGGACACCAGTCATATTGGACTAGGGTGCACGCATATGACCTCATCTTATCTTCATTACCTCTTTAAAGACACTATCTCCAAATATAGTCACATTCTGAGGTACTGTGGGTGAGGACTTCAACATATTTTATTGTATCAGAAAGTATAAAATATCAAGTTCACATCCCTTCACAGGTATCTGAAAAAAAGAAGAAAAGAAAATATATAATTTGTAAATCATCTGTGGGATGAAAACTTGATGACCTTCTTGTGACTATGCTGGTCCCCAACATCGTTTCACCCATTCATTTTGCCATCCATTACTTATTCTTGCCCACATTATTATGTTAAAGCTACAAGTCGTGGTTTTCCAATTTTATTATCCCTGTCTACCTTACCTGTCATTTTTCTTGAAAAAGAGACCTTCGGACTTGCTGCATTCTTACTCAATGTTTATATAACACAAGTCAACTTTCTTAACTATAACTGCCTAAAAAAACTATTGATATTTTCCCCTGCCCTGAGGATTAAGTACAAATGCTTTTACGTTACCTCTTAAGGACGTTAGCCTCTTCTGTCCTTGTCTGCATTCTACCTCCCTCTCTGGTTTACTCGAACTCATCCTTCAAGACTGAGCTTCACTTTCTCTCTAGCTTTTTCTACCAAAATTGTAAGAGCCCTAGACCACCCTATACTTCACTATCACAGCATATTTTGTGCCATTTTGTAATTTATGATTGTCTCATTGATAAGCCACCTAAGGAGAGTAATCATATCAGTTTTGCTCACTTTTATATGTCCCAGTATCTCTTAGTCCTTAGCAAAGAGTAGATTCACAATAAAGATTAGTTAAGTCAGGGGTGGTGGCTCACGCCTGTAATGCTAGCACTCTGGGAGGCCGAGGAGGGAGGATCGCTTGAGGGCAGGAGTTTGAGATAAGCCTCAGCAAGAGTGAGACCTCATCTTTACTAAAAATAGAAAGAAATTAGCTGGGCAACTAAAATAGAAAAAAAAAAGTTAGCCAGGCCTGGTGGCACATGCCTGTAGGAGGCTGAGGCGGGAGGATCACTTGAGCCCAGGAGTTTGAGGTTGCTGTGAGCTAGGCTGACACCATGGCACTCTATCCTGGGCAACAGAGCAAGACTCTGTCTCAAAAAAAAAAAAAAAAGATTAAATAAATTAATGTGAGTTATGTACTGTATACAAACCTATGTACACCGTAATTTATAATTGACTTATGAAATTTGAGTAACATTTATTTATATTTAATTGACAAGTAAAAATTGTATATATTTATGGTATACAATATGACGTTTTTGTTTTTGTTTTGAGACAGGATCTCACTCTGTTGCCTGAGCTAGAGTACAGTAGCATCATCACAGCTCACTGCAACCTCCAACACCCGGGCTCAAGGGATCCTTTTGCCTCAGCCTCCCAAGTAGCTGGGACTACAGGCATGCACCCCCATGCCTGGCTAATTTTTCACTTTTTTCAATTTTTTTATTTTTAGTAGAGAGGGGGTGGGGTTTCTTTATGTTGCTCAGGTTGGTCTTGAACACCTGGCCTCAAGTGATCTTCCTATCTCGGCCTCCCAAAGTGATAGGAATCCAGGTGTGAGTCATTGCACCTGGCTACGATATGATGTTTTGATATATATATGCACGCATTCTGGAATGGCTAAATCAAGCTAATTAACATATGCATCGATTCACATTTTTTTTTTTTTGTGCTAAGAACACTTAAAAATCTACTCTCCTGGCAATTTTCAAGCATGTAAGAGTAATTTTAATTAAAAGTGTTTTTTTAATGTACTATGCTTACTGGGAGCTTAACTCCTAGGTAAGATGAAATTCTGCTCTAAAAATAATAAAGACTTACCTATATTAACTATATGCCGGGCCCTGCCCTGATTTATTTCAAATTTAATTCGCAGAAACCCTATAGTGTGGGTACTATTTTCCCCATATTACAGAGGAAGGAATTGAGAGACCAACACACAGTAAACAGAAGACATGGGATTTGAACTCAGGTGTCTCTAATTTCATAATGACTTTGCAATTTTGAAATTACTTTCTTACAAATAGTTCATTTTCCTCATCATAGCAGACTAAAATATATTATATATACATAAAAATAAAACTATGTGGAAGCCCATGTTTTTGATTCAGTAATGCTTCTACTTTCAAGAGAACCGATGTACAATGTAAAGTATTTATTCTATTAGCAAATATCTAAGTAGGAACAGTCCACAGACAACATATATTACACAACAATGTAAAATGTTAAATGTGTAATTTATCCCCAGAACCGTAATTTGATTATATCTAAGTAGATACGAAAGAAGAATTTTGAATTGTCTTTAATTTAGTTTGTGGAATTTGAAATGACTGAAGGAAAAGAATAATTTATCTTCCTTTGGAATCTCTTTGTAAAGACCATTTCGAAAAGAAAAAAACGTATTTATGTACAAGATTAGAGTGATTACAGTGACCCCGTTTGAGTTAAATATGTTGTGAAACATGGTATTTGCAGAATTGCACATATCAGAGGATTATTTTCAAGGTAAGAATTACTACAACAAAGGTACCACAGTACATATGTGGTTTCCAGCTCAGACTACCCTGACAGATCTTCCCTTCCCTTCCCTTCCTTCCTTCTTTTTCTCTGACAATTTAAGACATGAATGGGCTGAGCCTGGTGGCTCATGCCTGTAATCCTAACACTTTAGGAGGCCAAGGTGGGAGGATCACTTGACCTCAGGAGTTCGAGACCAGCCTGAGCAAGAGTGAGACCCCGTCTCTCCCAAAAAAGAAGGAAAAAAAAACCCAGCCAGGCGTTGTGTTGTGGCTTGCGCCTGTAGTCCCAACTACCCAGGAGGCTGAGGTAGAAGGATCACTGAGAGCCCAGGAGTTGGAGGGTGCAGTGAGCTACAACGACACCACTGCACTCTACCCAGGGCGACAGAGGGAGACTCTGTCCCAACAACAAAAAAGGAACCAAAGCAACTGAACAAAAAAATAATAATAAAAATTTAAAAATAAGACATGATGAATGGACAAAAGAAGGAAAAAATTGGATTAAAAAAATCAAGTAAGGAAAATATACAACATGGAATTTGTTCTCTAATGTGAAGTTATTGAAAAATGAAGCATCATGTGCTTTATTTAAAACTTAAATCCTACCTTCTTTTCCAGAATAGGAATTCTGGTAGTTTGCCAAATACAGCAGATAGTTATCAAAAGGGTGAAAAGTAGCCATTATTTTTCAGATCCCTAAAACGGTAATGGTAGTTGCTGCAGATTTTAAGTTTAAAAAGGCACATACAGGGATGAAATCACCATGAATTCTACCAGAGTTATGAGGATTGAGGGCCTCTTTGTCAGAATTTCTTAATGTGAAGTTCACAGAGTACTAGGGGTTCCATGAACCCTCTGAAATGTGCATATGTAGTTTTTCGAAAGGTGTTCCTTTCAAAGGTGTCAATACCAAAAAGCAAGGAAGTTATCAAAGACCACTCACATCATGTCATAGCTTTTTAAAAATCAGATTCATAAAAGAGGTTTATGACCATGCTTTTCTCCTTCCCAAATTAAGAACCATTACCCTAGTAAAAGAAGTATTTGCTTACAAATTGGTAATATTTGGCGTAATTTCTTGTTACTAAGGAAGAAAGATTTATTTAGTTTTATGATTTGGTATCTTGTCTCTTCCATTTCGCATTTGTGTGTGGGAGGTAAGATTAGTTTATACAAGTTTCCATTACCAAAAAGGTGTGGTTTACACTTCTAAGATACCAAGTTTAGGAGGGATCCAGGTTTGCAAATCTCATTTTTAATCTCTGTTGCTATTTACCTTTTGTTTGGTTTCTTAATCAATTCAGTTCCAATTTGGAAGAGCTGTTCCTTCCTCATATTGCTTCGTGGTTTTAGTTTGGTAAATATAAATCAAAAAGAAAGAAAAATAAAATTCCCACAGTCTTTTCTCCTATTTAATGAAGAAATTTGAGGATTCTATCAAACATTTTTGCTGAGCCCATTTCAAAACTAACAAGTAATTGAAAGGATTTTGGCAGCCATACGTATGTATTTTAATTTAAAAGGTGAATTCTATCCCCATAAGGATCCTTGAAGCAATAATTTTTTTCTGAAATCTTAGTGACCACATTGGAATTGTCTTGCTGAAAAAATTATTTTTTATGGTCTATATATATTCTACAATTTTTTTTTTTTGAGACAGAGTGTCGCTCTGTCACCCTGAGTAGAGTGCAGTGGCATCATCATAGCTCACTGCAGCCTCAAACTCCTGGGCTCAAGTGATCCTCCTGCCTCAGCCTCCTGAGTAGCAGGGACTACAGGTATATGCCACAACACTGGCTAATTCTTCTATTTTTAGTAGAGATGGGGGTCTCACTCTTGCTCAGGTTGGTCTCAAACTCCTGAGCTCAAGCAATCCTCCCGTCTCTGCCTCCAAGAGCGCTAGGATTACAGGCATGAGCCACCTCACCTGGCCTGAATTTTATCTTATAATTCTGTTCTCCTTTACTAGTTGGAATACTTTTATAAAGAGACACTTTCCCTCATCTATTCTTCAATTAGATATTAATTACAAGTCTTCATAGAGTATAGACAGGACAAAAGCTTGATTCTTTCCATCTGTTTACCAGTTTTCATGATAATAAATTGTCTTCCTTTCATCCTCCAAAGTTAACCAGTTTTTTAAAAAACAGCATTAAGAACTCATGGATTTAAACATATTTGATGACTTTCAAGTCATCGCAATTTTTAATCTTGGTGAAGCTCAAACTGCCCCATGTCTGGCGAGTAGCAGCCTCTTCAAGTTGACTTCTGAATCTTTTTGACATGATGTGAGTGATCTTTGATAACTTCCTTGCTTTTCGTTATAGGAAGATATTTTAGTCTCACTTTCTATATTTCCTGTTTCAGACTATAATCTACTCCTTTTTTAAGAAGTCCCAGTTTCTTTTAGTGGTAAATGATATTTCAAGAGTACGATCTTAGTGCTAGGGCTGTGTTTTTGGCTAGTGACTTCCTAGGCCTTTTCAGTGAACACAGCTAGGAAACAAACACACATTGTGTGTGTGTGTGTGTGTGTGTGTGTGTGTGTGTGTGTGTGTGTGTGTGTATTAAATCTCCTAAGTTCATACTGCCATTTCCAGTTCAAATAAAGGTTCACTCAGTTTGCACTCCAAGATTTGTACTCTAACCTCTATTACATCTATAGCTCATTTCTTCTACTCTGAGAATCCTGGTTCTCAAAAAAAAAAAAAAAAAAAGCCAAGAAATAATAATTAGAATATCTTATAATTATTCATTTGCTTTATCCAACAATATACACACATCAGTCTCAGAATAATAATACTCAATACTCTTAATCCAATACAGTTACTAAAAACAGTTAATTTTTTTGGCCTGTGTTCCTACTATTCTCTCCCCATTTTAAGAGAAACATTATACATTGACAGATCACATAGCCATTATATGCGGTACTCTCTTCCTTTTAAACTGCATATTGCCTTTGTTCTGTAAGTAATTACATAGCTATGCTCAATACTTATCCTTACATCATTTTCTCTACAGACATTTTGGTTTTATGAAGCTCATTCTCTGATAGATGCTTCAGTAGAACTCATGGGAACAATACTCACAGAATTCTGACCTGATATTAGCAGTGTGTTTGTGCCTTTATATTTGAAAGGCACTTTTGTGTGATATAAAAGGCTAATATTTTCTTCCCTTGAGTATCTTAAATATAATACTCTATTATCTTTGGGCATAAAGATTTGCTGCTGAAAGATCTGGTGATAATATGATTCTCTTTTCCTTATAAATCACTTGCTTGTTTTTGTCTACATGTCCAAGGAACTTTTTTATTTTTCTTTAAATTCTAAACTTTAATACAATAATACAATATGTCTTAATGTTGGCCATCTGGGCTGATATTCTTAGGTAAATGGTGTGCTCTTTCAATGTATTTTCAAATCTTTATCATTTTCAAGAATTTTTTTTTTCTCTTTTGAGATAGGGTCTCACTCTGTTGCCCAGGCTTGAGTGCAGCAGCCCAATCAGAGCTCACTGTAACTTCAAACTCCTGGGCTCAAGCGATCCTTCTGCCTCAGCCTCCCAAGTAGCTACAAGTTACAGGCACATGCCACTATGCCCAATTTTTTTTTTTTTTTTATTTTGTAGAGACAGGGTCTTGCTATGTTGCTCAGGCTGGTCTTCAATTCCCGGTCTCAACTGATCCTCCTGCCTCAGCTTCCCAAAGTGCTGGGATTAGGAAGTTTCTTGAATTACAGTGTTTTGTTATTTCTTTCACTTCTTTGGTTTCCTTCTGTAGTAGCTCCTATTATAATTATGTTGTATCTTCTTTATCTTCAATATTTATTACTTTCTCTTGAAATCTATTTACCTTCTTTTTTTTTTTTTTTTGAGACAGAGTCTCGCTCTGTTGCCCAGGCTAGAGTGAGTGTCATGGCATCAGCCTAGCTCACAGCAACCTCAAACTCCTGGGCTCAAGCGATCCTCCTGCCTCAGCTTCCTGAGTAGCTAGGACTACAGGCATGTGCCACCATGCCCGGCTGACTTTTTCTATATATATGTTTTTAGTTGTCCAGATCATTTCTTTTTATTTTTTAGTAGAGACGGGCTCTCGCTCTTGCTCAGGCTGGTCTCGAACTCCTAACCTTGAGCGATCCTCCCGCCTCAGCCTCCCAGAGTGCTGGGATTATAGGCGTGAGCCACCACGCCTGGCCTAAATGAGGTCACTGACATGGCCCCTAATCCAATATGAGTTGTGTCCTTAGAAGAAAAGGAAATCTGGATACAGATAAGCCAATCATGGATCTTTGCAATTCTTCCAGGCCAATGAATGTTGCAGAATAATCCCTCCTTTAGACCTGGGCAAGAGCAGTCCTTTTTGCTGGTCTGGTGCTTAAAAAGGCTCAATTTGATTCTTTCCAGCTATGCCCCACTCGAAAGGCATCTGTGGAGCCAAGAAGACAAGTTCACTCAGAACCTGTGCCTTCTTTCTTACATATGTATGTATTTATAGAGACAGGGTCTCGCTCTGTCACCCAGGCTGGACTGCAGTGACCCAGTCAGAGCTCAATGAAGCCTCAAAATCCTGGGCTCAGCTATCCTCCTGCCTCAGCCTCCTGAGTAGCTGGGACTACAGGCACACACCACCATGCCTGGCTACTTTTACTTATTTTTTGTAAAGACAGGGTCTCACTATGTTGTCCAGGCTAGTCTCTTACTCTTGGCCTTAAACAATCCTCTGGCCTCAGCCTCCCAAAGTGCTGGAATTACAGGCATGAGCCCCTACACTGGCTTGCCTTCCCTTTTAGACAATGCTTTGAGTGCCTGATCCTTAACATTCTTTGATCACACAGCCCTAAGAAATCTAACAGTGACTTTTGCCCAGATCCTTCCTACTGAGGGCCAACAGCCCTTCCAGTATCTATATCCCTAGGCCAAAAATGTAGCTAAAAGACCCCTAAGCCCAAGGGGTGACCAAAGGGCAGGGCAAGGGTAGGTTTGCCAAATAAAACACAGGATACCTTGTTAAATTTGAATTTCAAATAAACAATAAATAATGTTTCAGTATAAGTTCCAAATAGTGCACCAGATAAACTAAAAAAAATTCATTGTTTATTTAAAATTCAAATTTAACTGTGCATCCTTTTTCTCTTTAACAAATATGGCAACCCTAGTTGGGGGTCAGAGTTGGACATTTGAGTTGGCTGTCCACATATGCATGAGCACAAGGCCCCTCATGGTAACAAATTGAGCAGGTGAAGGTGACACAAAGAGACAGTATACATTGGCCCAACTAATTCTCTTTGATTCGCCCACATTCTGACACAACAGGAATGCTAAATCCAACCTGGCTTCCCTGGCCATTTTCAAAATAGGAAGAACATATTTTACTTTTATGTTTTGTTAGGTTATTTTATTTTTTAGGCTAGTCAATTGAAGCGGCGGGAGTGGAGAAGGAACAAAGGAATCTGTAACTGGTTGTGATCAATTAGTTGTAAACACCACTGCACTGAGACCAGCCTGTTAGGGGCATTTATAATGAACTGTTTAGACATACGGTATAGGGGTCTC
>RJWJ010034192.1:0-17406 GCA_004363605.1 Indri indri | reverse complement strand
TGAACCCTGGAGACTGCGGTCAGGACTGGGGAGGCACCTGCGCCGTGAAGCAGGGTCAGGGCGTGTCTGCGTAGATACAGCTGTGCCCGAAACTGACGACAGAACAGATGGGTAGGAAAGATATCTGGGAATTATGAAAATACCCACCAGTCAGAGAGGAAATCACAGTGGAAATCAGCATTTTGAATTGAATGATGGGAAAAGTACTTCATGGTAAAATGTGTAGGATTCACCCGAAATTGCACGAAGGGGTAAACCGTCATATTAGAAAGAGGAAAGTTTGAAAATCAACGAGCTAAGCATCCGGCCCGATAACAGAAAAGGGGAACAAAGAAAGATGGGAGGAAGGAGAGGAGACGAGAGCAGAGATGAAGGAAACGGCAAAGTCAGGCAGAACAAAGGGAGCAGCGGCGCCGCAGGTTGGTCCGTGAACGGACGTGAGCTTTGCACGCTCTCGTGCTGCACGGTGCCCACAGCTTACGATAACGTATTTTATGCTTCTAAGTTGCTAAAAGAATAGATTTTTAACACTTGCACTATAAAAAATGATGCATTGATGAGGTGATGGATACGTTAATTAGCTTGACTGAATCTTTCCACAAGGTATTCACAGAGCGAACCTCACATCGTGTCCTGGAACTGTACACAGTTATTATTTATCAATTAGAAATAGATAAATAAATTTTTAAAAACCTGTAAAGCTCTGGTCAGCCTGAACGAGAAAAACGTGAGAAGACATAAATAGCTGGTGTTAGGAGTGAAAAAGAGAACATCTCCACAGGGTTTATAGATATCTAAAATTTAAGAAGAGAACAATTATAAATGACTATTATAAACCAATTTATGTCAATAAATTTGAAACATTTGATGAAATGGACAATTTCTAGAAAAATTCATTTAGCAAAATTGCCACAAGAAGAAACAAAAAAACCAGAAAAATCCATACCTATGACTATTAAAGGTATGGAATATATAATGTCTTTCCTCAGAGAAAACCGTAGGCCCAGGAAAGCCTTGATTCAGAACTTTAATGTAATATTTAAGGAAAATAATGCCATTTTTATACAAACTCTTCCAGAGAATAGTAATGAGGGAGCTCTTCCTAATTTATTTTATTGGGTGAGCATAAATTTAATACAAAAATGCAAATAAGAAAGTATGAAGAAGGAAAATCTCACTCATAAATACAGGTGCAAGCATCTTAAACATTAATACTAGCAGGCTAAATATGTAAACATTTAAAAAGGATAACACATCATGACCAAATTGGCTGTATTTCAGTGCTGTGAGTTAGTTGAGCAGAAAATCCAACAAGGTAGCCAGGGAGGTGAAACACGGTGGAACAACCTGACACGCGTGGAGAGAAGGGAGAGTTCTATACCCAGCTGAGATAGCCTCGTGTGCCAGAAACCACTCGTGGAGATATTTGAGGGTTTAGAGATTATCTGTCACCCAACTACCCTGTCTGAGGAGAACAAACAGCCATGAACGAGAACAGAGAGCTCAAGATGGAAGAAGGTGGGGGGGGGAAGAGTCTCTGAGGAGCAGTGACCCTTAAAATTTTCCCATTTACAAGAGAAAAAACCCAGAACATTCAAAATGTCTTCCTTTCTTCATGCATCCCCCACCCCTGCTCACTCTCCTCCCACTCGTGTCAGCCCATCTCGGGGCACAGCCTGGCTTGGCCAGGACAGAGCAGACGTGGCCACTCCTGGGGAGGAAGTCCAAACAGCCCTCAGACTAGGGGCACCTGTACCCCCTTCCTCCCCACCCTGCCTGTCCTCCCTCCTGTCCCCGTCCCTCCCCTGTCCTCCTTCAGGGGACGCTGGGTGGGAAGGGGAGGCAGGGTGGACGTCTCTCCCCCACCACGCTGTGGGAACCAGGGCTGCTCCGAGTTCGTCCCGCTGGAGTGCACATCCCCAGCACCAAGCAAGGCCACCCCCCCGTCAGCCACCCGGCCCAGCTTGCTCTGCAGACAACCCCGGTCAGAGCGATGTGCGTGGGGCGGGGCCTGCCCATGCCAGGGCCCTGTGCTGACAGTTCTATGAGCCATTTGTGTCCTTCAGCCCTGCTGGTGCTCCCAGGGCCCCCAGTCCTGAGTGACCCCCTGAAAGAGCAGGACAAGGACTTGACTTACTGCGGGTGGAGGGGGAGGACTCAGGCCGTCCCACTTTGGGGGCGGGTGGTGGGGCCGAGACGCACCAGCCCTGGCCAGCACGAGGAGGCTCTGTGTGGGCCTTGGGTGCAGCAGGAGCCAGGGTGACAGCCGTGGCGCTGCTGCCCCTTATCAGAGACCCTCTGAGCAAACTGGGGCTCCTCCCCCCGGGAAACCCTTCCCAGAGGAGACTCAAGGTGAGCGGCGCCCTCGGAGATAAATGTGGTGATGGGGCGAGCTCTGGCCTCAACTGAGAATAAATCTCCATGACAAATGTTCTCTCAAAAGCCCAGAACAAAGGCCGCCACTGCGTTATCCACCCCAAAGGCAGAGCAGACAGCCCGGCCCCTGGAAAAAGCCAATCGCGTCAAAATCGATGGGCTGCTCAGGACATCTCATTCGTTACCGGAGATGTGATAGGGACGTGGGCAGGCCTGGCCGGGCGAGGCGGTGGGTGGTCCAGCGGCCACTGCCTCCCTCAGCTTGGCGGCCTGGGCGCCATCCTCGGCTGCGCGGTGAATGGCCAGGGCAGCGGCTCTGCCTGTGGGATGGACCCCTCCCTCAGCCAGCCACCCCCTCCAAGGAGCCCCTGCCCTGCCTCGCCGGACGCCCTGCCGGGGCAGCTCCCTGGTCAGGCCCTGCTCTCACTGCCCACTTTTGCTCCTGCTATGACTTCCTGCGTGTGTCACTTCGTCCCTTCTTTGCCCCGTCGTTTTAGAGGATTGCAGTTTCTCCGGACGCCACGGCAGGGCGAGCCTCCCAGGCCTGGATGTCTGTAGTCACACCTCTGCGCCATCGGGGTCAGGTGCAGGAGGGCGGGGAGTCCCGGGCCTGAGAGGCTGTTGGAAGCCCCTGTCTGCTGGAGGGGAGACCCCCACGCAAAGTCCCTGAGTGGGGACCTGCAGGTTATGGTCAATGAAAGGGCGGCTTCTTTCATTTCTGAAGTGTGGGGCTCTGACCCAGCCCTCCTCCCCCTATAGGGACCCGGCGCCTGCTAACCCTAACCCTAACCCCCGCACTGCCCATGCTAGGCCCCTTGTGTTTTGAGGGTCTGGGGGCCACTGGTGGGCTGCCCTGTGCTCCCCTGGGTGGGGACCACGCTGCCCTTGGGCACCTCAGCAGGTGCACGAATCCGCCTCCTGGCGGCGCCGCCCTGGCTGGGGCTCTCCCAGGCAGGGAAGGGTGACTGCAGCCGGGCCCTGGCCCTGGGCAGCCTGGTCGGTGGGCCGAGGGCCGAGGGCCGAGGGCTGAGCTCGGGGCTGGCTCCTCCTCCTTCCTCCTTCCCACCTGCAGAGTGTGCATGTGTGGGTGTTTTCTAGTGTGTATATGTGCCAGCGTATGTGAGTGTGGATTTGTGTACATGGGCAGGCGTGTACATGTGTGTGCGTGTGTGGGAGTGTATGTGTGTGCACATTCACATGTGTGCATTCTGGTGTGTGTACATGCGCATGTTTACATGTACGCATACATGCGTTCTGAATAATTGTGCATGTATGCATTCGTGCGCATGGGGGTGTGTGTTCATGTGTATACGTGCTCTTGCGTGTGCACGTGCACGAGGTGAGCCCATGTTGTCCTTTGTGAGACGGGCAGCGCGGCAGCACGGGGGAATCTCTGGGGGGAGGAAGGGCAGGTGCAGTGGGGGCAGGGCGCCCGGCCCCGGCCCACAGTAGGTGCCATCCGAGGGGGCGGATGGGGGGTTGCCCTGCAGGGTGCCCAGCCCAGGGGCCCGTGAAGGGGGGTGCTCCCCCGGGAGTGGGTGCTGAGTTACAGGGAGAGGCTGTGACAGGCAGCCCCTAGGAGGGTCCCCAGGGCCCCCACCTCCAGGTGCCGTCCCTCCTCCCAGGCGTGGGCACCTGGTTCCTGGAGACCCGAGCCCAGCACACCGCAGAGGCAACGGTGCGACTGGGTTATGAAGCGCGGGGCTCTGACTCGGCCACCCTCTCCCTGTGGGACGACACCCCCATTGGGAGGCAGCCACGGCCACCGGGACCCAAGGCTGCCGACAGCCACATGGGAGAGGCTGGACCTGGGTCCTTCCCGAGTGACGCCCTCGGAGCACGGCAGCCCGCAGAGACTGTGACATGGTAAACATTGATTTTCCAGCTGCCCGGTCTGGGGCGATTTGTTACGCGGCCGTCCACAGCTAGCTCAAGACCGAGGCCAGCCCTATGGGGGTGGGGCAGCAGGGCTGGCTTGAGTCACTGGGTCAGGCCATGGGGACCCGGGCTCTCCTCCCGCCCTGCCCTGGCTGCTCGGCTACTTGGGCACCCCCTCTCCCCCCAGGGGCCTCCTGGCCTGGGCTAGAGGAAAAGACCCTGTGTTCCGCTGGCCCTTCCTGCCCAGCCGCAGCTGCCCGGGCCGAGGGGAGGCAGATGCCGGCGCCGGCACCTTTGCCAGCAAAGCGCCTCACCTTGGGCTGCTGAGCGGGGATTTGCTTAATCTGGGCTTGCTGACATGACAGACAAAGCTATTAGTGCGATAAAGACGCGATTACACAGCTAATCAGCCCCAGACGCGCCGCCGCCGCCCCTGCCCGGCCAAAGGGGCGTCAGACACAGTCTGCACCCGTGTTTCTCCCCAGCAGGCAGAGACCACCATCTCCCAGCAGGGGCCCGGTGGGACCAAGCTGCTCTGGGTGACTGAGGAGTGCGGTGGCCTTGCTGGGGGCCCCGCCCGCCCTCCTGTCCTGCGGGGCCCCCGCCTGCCACCAAATCCGCTGTGGGCAAAGACAGAGATCTTGGTTTCTGTGGTGACGGCCCCTGACGACAGGCACCAAGGACCCTCCCATTGCCCTGGGTGCCTGCCTGGAGGGGCTCCGCCCCCCCTGCATTTGCAGCCTGGAGGGCCGAGGAGGGGAGGGGCTTCCTGCTTTCCCTATGGCGCCGGATTTGCAGGGTGGACGCAGCCCGTGCACACGGGCCAGCCCTGCTCTGTCTGACCCGGGAACATCACAAGTGGCAGTTTCTCAGGGACATGCTGACACGTGACGAGGACGCCCTGGCGTGTGGCGGAGTGATGGGGGCAGCACAGCTTGAGCAGAGACAACAGCAGGTGGGGGACCCCTGCAACCCCAGAGCGGGTGACCGTCAGCCAAAGCAGGGGTGGCCCCCAATGCCTCCCAGCATGGACTCCTGGCCGTGGCTGTGCTGTGCTGCACGGAGGGGCAGGTGCCCTGCTCTGGGAAGCCCCGGCCAGGCCCTGCACGCCAGTGTCTGTGGACACGTGTGCCGGGCACAGCGGCCCAGCCAGCCCTGTGCACCCTGCTGCTCTGCAGGCATGGAGACAGGATCCCATGTGCCACCATGTGGCCTGGCACAGGCCTGGCACCCAGGGCTGAGCCCCCCGCCCTCAAGTGTCCCAGGGACCTCAAGCGGGTCCTACTGCCCCGGAGGCAGCCTTCAGCGCGGAACTAGCCGGCGGCTGCGCTGCAAAACAGCTTCGCCGCTGAGAGCCACACACGTCCGTCGTTGCCCAGTTGCAGTGCGGGCTTGGGGCTGCACGGGGCTTAGCGGGGTGTCTGAGGCGCGGGGTCGCTTGTGGGCTGCAGTCAAGGTGTCGCGGGGCTGCTGTCCTCTGAGGGCTCTGTGGGGAGGCAGAGGCTGGTGCTCAGTGACTGCCTTGGCAGGGCAGGGCTCAGGTCTGCGACAGGGAGACAAGCGGCCGATCTGCTTTGGGCGGTGGTCCCGCCCGGTGGGGGCTCACTGTGCTGGGACGCAGGACAGGCCTTCCTGCCCTCCAGGAGTCCGTCCTGCCCGCTGTGGCCTCCCCAGGGCACGGGGGGATTTGTCCAGAGAGGGACAGGGCTTTGCTCATGGGGAGTACTCGGAGGAGGGCTGGGTGGTGGGGGCGTCTCTCAGACACCCCCTGAAGGCCTGGTCCCTCTGGGCCACAGACGGGGTGTCCTCCCTCCCCGCATGCCCTCCCGGCCCCCCTTGTTCCTTCCGTGAGTGCTCAGCAGGGCCCAGTGCTGGGCCCCACCATGTGGACAGAGCCCGCCCTCGGAGGGCAGGACACCCCCTTCTGGTCCTGCCCCACCTCAGTTTGCCGAGTGACCTGGGCAGTCGCTTCCCTTGTGAGAGCCTCAGTTTCCCCATGTCCCTGCTTGGTGGGACCAGACCCTCTTGTTCTCTTTGGCCACAGAGCCGTGGGCTTCCAGGGCCAGGGTGGCCACCTGGGTACCTCTGTCCGTCCACTCGCTCGCTCTCCAAAAACCTGTGGCTCCTGTCCTGTGCTGGGTGCACGGGGCCCGGACGTCTGTGGCCGTGGATCCCAACCCTCTGAGCCTCGCAGTGTGGCCTTAGTTGGAGAAAGAATCTTTGCAGGGGTAATTAAGGATCTCAACGCGAGATCGAATCCAGTGACCAGTGTCCTTATGACAGACACAGGCCGTCTGCAGACGGAGGCAGAGTTTGGAGTGACGTGGCCACACGCAGAGGACCGCCTGGGGCACCGGGAGCTGGGAGAGGCCGGGAGGGTCCTCCCCCGCAGCTGGCAGGAGCCACACCTGGAATTCGGACTTCTGGCTTCTTCCAGCCACCGGGTTTGTGATATTTGGTTAAAGCAGCCCCAGGAAACAGGCACCGCCCGTGTGCACCGACCACTGCCAGCCAGGGACAGATCCCACAGGGACGGCTCATCTTTAGAGGGGAAACCGGGACCCGAGGACAAAAGGACAGGGCTTGGGCTCAGGCCGCGGCAGTTGGGGCCTCTCTGCGTCCCACAGACCCCGTCGGGGCGGCCATCTGTCAGCTGGGCTGTCACAGTGTGGAAATCTTTTAGCTCCTCCCACAGCACTGGGGCGCAGAGAGGGTGGCCGAGCACGTCAGTAATGAGCCACTAGTGCACATTGCGAGGAAGGGGCCGCAGGCCCAGGTAACGTCCCCGGACGGACACGGCATCGATCTGTGACCCGTGCTCGGCCGCCGTTCACTGGAGTCTCTCGAATGAAGTTTGCATGTTGCAATGAATTTAAGCAAACCCGCAAGTTCAACGGCCTGTGATAAAAACATTCAACACATCATGACTGCAAGGCGTGCTCTCGTCAGCGAAGAGGCCCTTAATCATCTTTGAGGAGAAATATCAACAGTGTCAGATTTAACCACCAAACTACTTAATGTAACTTCCGCCCAATTTTGCAGATCATTATCCGCGTGGGTAGCGGGCGGGAGTGAGTGGATGAAGCCCGAGATGCTGCTCTGGGGGGAGGGTGCCACTGGCGGGGGAGGGGGGCTGGGGCTTTCCCCAGCAATAGACCCGGGGGAGGACCCCGCCTCGGGGCTGCACTTGGGGGCTTCTCACCGCAGGACCCGGGGGAGGCGAGAGCTGCAGGGCCGCACCAGGCGACTGCCCTCCCGGTGCGCGGCCGGTGGCTCAGCCTCACAGGCGTCTGCGCCCAGAGTCCAGGAGGGGCCGCAGGGGCCCCTGGCTCTGCTCCCATCTCACAGTGCCACGTCTGCCAGGCCTTCTGCGTGGCTCCCCCTTGCTCGCCCACGACGGAGGTCCTGGTCACCCTTCTTGCCGAGGAAGTGTGCCTCGGTGCACAGAACAGAAGAGGACCCACAGTGAGCGCAGTAGGCGTTCACTTACCTCGCCGCCAACTGGAAACGGTCCCCAAAGATGCCCAGGTCCCAACCCAAGAGTGGTCTCAGAGGGACACGGGGACTTTGCATCTCAAGGACCTGCAGTGAGAGAGTGTCCTGGGTTTTCCAGGTGGGTCTTACCTGTATCTGTGGCAGAGGCAGATGGGACTCGAGGACAGAATGGAGAAGCAAATATGGCCACGGAGACAGAGCTTGTGGTTTTGAGGCCACGGGCCAGGACGTGTGGCAGCCAAAGACCCCAAGAGAAAGGCACAGATTGTGCCCAGAGCCCATGGCAGGAGGACAGCCTGCTGCCACCCAGATGTCATCCCCATGGAACCCACTTCAGACTTCTGACCCCTAGAACTGTATGGGGATAAATTTCTGTTGTTTTAAGCCACCAGATTTGTGGTAGCTTTTTTTACAGCATCCACAAGAAATTAACACACTCATGAAAAAAGAGGCCAGGAGGTGGGTGGCCCCTGGGGCTGAGGAGGAGGTGATGATCTCATCAGTGACCTGGCCCCTCTCCTTCCCCTCAACCAGCGTCAAGTGTTGGCTGTTTGTCGCTGGGCTTGTTACCTTGTGGTCTCAAAATGGCTGCCATAGCTCCAGGCGTCACATCCTCACATGTCCGCATCCAAAGCGGGAAGTGATCAAGGACAGGGCTTGGCTTTTCCTTACATGGTTCTTTCTTTCCTCAAGGAGGAAAACCTTTTGCAGACACCCCTCTGCATACTTCCCAGGCTGGGTCTGAGAAGGTCACCTGGCTCTCATGGGCCAATTGATAGCAAAGGGAATCGGTTCCTTGATTGGCTGAGACCAATTGCAAGTCACCTCCTGGGTGAGCACAGGTTCCCAGGCACCTGCTGGCTCTGTTGGCAAGGATAGGAGGGTGCCAGTCGTGGTGGTTCATGCCTGTGATCCCAGCACCTCGAGAGGACAAGGCAGGAGGATCGTTTGAGGCCAGGAGTTTGAGACCAGCCTGAGCAATACAGTGAGATACCATATCTACAAAAAACAATAATAATAAAATTAGCCAGGCATGGTGGGGCACCTGTAGTCCCAGCTACCCGGGAGGCTGAAGCAGGAGGATCGCTTGAGCCCAGGAGTTTGAGGCTGCAGCAAGCTGTGATTGAGCCACTGCACTCCGACCTGGGCGACAGAGCAAAACCCTGTCTGCACAAAGATAATAAAAACAAACAAAGGATAGAGGGGCCTGGGGACTGGGTGGCCAGCGTGCCACAGAGGGGAGGGAAGCACAGGTTGCACAGACAGTGAGAGGCCGGGCAGCTGCCACCCTGCGATGCCCGTGATCCTGTCTCTGGGGGACACTGACTAGGACGTCCTTGGCCACAGCACTGCCCATGGCAGGGGCCACACCTCCTGGTGACACACCCAGCGGGCACCCTGCCACAGGCTCCCCTCCCACCGCTGGCCCCGAAGGTCCCCCGCCAGGGCTCTGCCTCCCCCTCGACTGACACATCTGGGGGAAAGTCAGGCCCAGTCATTTTAATATTAATCCCGCAGGAGTCCCTGCCCCGTCTGACCCACAGGCAGCCTCCTCCCTGCCCTGCCAAGGGACGTCCCAGGGCCTGTCCAGCCCTGCTCTGTCCTGGGCCACGCATGGGCTCCCAGCCAGCCCCACCATCAGCATCGCCCGAAGCTGCGTCACTGTGGAAAGCCGGAGCCCCCAGCCCCTCCGTCCCCCTCCACCCCCCTCTGTCCCAGCGGTGCCGGGTCAGAGCAGCTGCCCCACGAACTCCGAGGCCAGGGCCTCCAGGTCCCTCTGAGCATTGCTCCTGGTGACAGACCTGTGTGCTCTCGGGGTGAGCCGAGAGCCACCGGAAGGGGAGATGGGACGTGGGGCCAGCGCGGCACCCCACCTTCTCCTGTTCCCCTTCCCAAGGGTGTCTGCGTGGCGCATCTGCGGCCCGGGGCCTGGTCTCGCCTGTCCTCTGGGCTCTGGCCGCTCTGCGGCGGCCTCCCCACCAGGCTGACCCCGCGGGGTCCTCCCTCCAGAGCCACCCAGGTGGCCTCTCCCCAGGTCAGTGTGGCCGGGTGCCCACAGGTGCCACCAGCCCGAGCACCGCGCTCTCCTCAAGCTGGCGGCCTGTCTCCCGTGGATGCGGCGGCCGCTGAGCCCGACAGCCCCAGTGTGTTTATTTACGCACCTGAACGCGCAGAACAGCTGTGCTGTTGAAATTCATCAGCCACGAGCTTAATTAAAACAATGCCGCATCCAAGTCCACGCGGAGGTAAAGCAAATGTTTGTTTTGCTGCCGTCAGTCAGTGCGGTGGGGGAGGCGGCAGCTCCTGGCAGGGAAGCCCCAGGCGGGCCGAGCCCCACACCCTTCCCAGGACTGGGGGGCTGTGAGAGGCAGGTGGGGAGCTTTCCGGGCCGCGCTGGGGTGGGGAGGGTGGGGCCACCATCCCGGTGCTGATCCGCAGCCCCCACCCACCCTCGGAGACTCAACCCAGGGTTGGGTGGGGTCTGGGGTCCCCGGGCGGGGGCCTGTGCAGCGTGGGGGGCGATGAGCTGGGGAGCCTCTGCCACTGCCAGCCCCAGGCCGAGAGAAAACCTGGGCTTTGCTCCACAGTTACGGGGACAACCGAGCACCCACCGAGTCGGGGGCCCCTGGGCCTGGCCCTGTGCCACTGCCCAGCGCGCAGCCCTCCAAGTGGGCCGGGTTTGGGAGCTCGTGCAACTCCAGGGCGAGGAGGCCCTGCCCCAGCAGCCGTGGGACCCCGGGAGTCCCCAGACCTCCTGCACAGCCTCGGTTCCCAGTCTGCACGGTGGCCGTGGCCGTGGGAGCTGGGTGTGGCGGGAGCTCCCAGGGGACTGTCTGCACCGGCCGCCTTCAGACCCGGAGGAGCTCACGGGGGTGAAGGCGGCAGTGTGGGAGCCTGGGGAAGCCCCTCATGGGGTGGGAAGACGGGGTGCAGGGGAGTTTCTGGAGCAGCGGTGGTCGAGGAGGTCGGAGGCCACGGGGTGGATGTGCCAAGAGTCGGCCTGGCGGGGTGGCCTTGGCACACCTGGGAGGTGCCGTCCTGGTGACGGGGCTGAGCGAAGCGAGCACGGGCTGGGCCCGGGGGGACAGCAGACCAGGGCTGGCTCGGGGGCGCAGGGGAGCAGAGGCGAAGCCCGTGGGGGCGCCCGGGACCCCTTTACTGACACTGATCGCCTTGCTCTGGTGTGCCGGGTCCATCAATCACCCCGACGTAACTGGATTATTTGCGCAGCTGGTGAGACATCGCTGTGATTGGCGCTGGGTGTCCTGGCAGCCGGGTGGGGGCTCCAGGCTCCCCCACCTGTCAGCCGGGTCCCCACCTGCCCCCCTCGGCCCACCTGGCCGGGCGTCCGCAAGGCTGCTGGCCCGGCGTTTCCTCCAGCCTCGCCCATCGCTGCCCACAGCAGCCGTGGCTCTGTGGGCCCCACTCCTGTCATCTCTGCCCACCTTCTGCTCCAGCCACGGGCCTCCTCGGACGTGAAATTCAGGCCATCTGGGGCGAGCGTCGCAGGCCGCTGGCCAGCTCCAGTGCATCCCGCGAGGCCGTCCCCACCCCCAGACTCGAAGGCCCCGGGCCCCGGCTCCGGGGTTTGATTCTGGCCACCGCGATTGCCGTGGGGACTGGCTTGCCTTGGGGTCAGGGCCTCCACTAGTCTCCCAGGGCCGGACCTCACCTGTCTCCCGGCACCGCGTGGAGAACCGGCCAGTGCCCTCGGACCCCTCAGCTGCGGTGTTCGAGGGGCTTTCTCTCAGAACTTCTTTCTTGGCTTCAGTTGTCGAGTTCAGATGTGCTTCACCCGCCACGGTGTGGCCCAGACGTCCCTCTGCCCGCGTGGAGGCAGGAAGGTGCCACCCTCTGCCCTGCGGCCTCCCCCTCCCTCCCACCCCGCACTTCCCTGTGTTCCTGGCCCTGTGTCCCCTCTGTCTGTCCCCTCTGTCCTGTGTCCCTTCTGTTCTGTGTCCCCTCTGTCCTCTGTCCCCTATGTCCCGTGTCCCCAAGCAGGGGCTCAGCACACGCTCAGCAGCAGTAGGTAGAGAAGCCACCTCGCGTGGCGTGCGACCTGGGTCTCTGGGCGTGGTCGGGGGCTCTGGCGAGTCTGCAGCGACAGCAGGAGTACCGGGCCAGCCCTGGAGCCCCTGGAGCCCTGGGGGCACGGTGGTCCCTGCGGTGGCCACGGCCCTCACAGCTCCTGGGATGCCCGTCCCGGCCTTCCTCTCCCCCAGCCGGTGATGTGTTGATTTTCTCTCCCGGCACACACCCGTCCCCAGCCTACCCCCCAGGCTGCTCGCTGCCCTCGTCCCTCCCCACCTCCACGCCTTGCCCCTGCAGCACCTGTCCCACCTCTGCGTGTCCAGCCCAGCCCCCAGCACAGGCCAAGTCCCACCTCCTCCAGGAAGCCCCTCGGCCTTCACCGGCCCCTCGGCAATGGCCTGTGCCCTCCCGGGACCCTCGCGGCTCTGGGTACCCAGACGCTGTCGCGGGTGATGATGCTGGTTGCTGGGTAACCGCCCTCTGCAGAGGCGGCGGAGCACACTCTGCTTCGAAGGGTCCCTGCTGATTTCTTACAATATCAGAACTCGGTGCACATTTAGTCCCGGCGAAGAGAGGAAAATACAGTGTGTTTCACAAGTGCCTGGGGAAGCCCCTCTTAGCCTGCCCTCCGGAGGTGATCAAGGGAGACTAACGTCATTGTCTTTTCTCGTCATGGTCCGTAGCCTGGGAGGGAGGGACGCTACTGCCGTGATTTTCGCGGGCATCTGTGAAGGCTGCTTGTTATCCTTGAGGATGGAACAGAAACGCATCCCAGATGATCTGTGAAGTCTGTGTTGCCTGTTACATGCAATTACAGACAAAGGGAGTCCGCGAATGGCCGGTGCCACCCCGGAGGGAGGGCTCCAGGCTCCCGCAGGACCCTGCCATCAGTCCTGTATTGTCTGATGTCCCCATCAGTGATTTACACGAGGAAGGGAGAGACCTGCCTGCAGTTGCTGAGGAAACAAAGCAGGGAAGGGCAGCACAGGCAGGATCACGGCTCAGAGTCGTCTCAACGCGGACGCGACTTAGAATCTGCCAAAGTGTAAACAACACAAACAGCACCGTCCCTGAAGGGAAAATCAATTAATCGGACACATTAAAATTAAGAACTTCTGTTCATCAGAGCTGCCGTTGAGAGTGAAAACTCCGCTGTGCTACACGGCTCGGGCAAGAGACACTCGTCTCAGAAAGAACCAGAACCGGAACTCACCACGTCTTCGCAAAAGGGTGTGGGGCACACGCACAGAAAACCAGGCTAAATACTTGAGCCGACCCCCCCAAAATGGGATGCCCCGATGCCCACTGAACACACGAGGAATAAAATGCCACGTGTCCTCAGCTGGCGGAAGACGCAGCCGTAAGCGCCATGTGATGCTGCCTGTGTGACAAGCGGCGAGAGGGTGTGGCGTCGGTGCCCGCGCCTGCAGAGCACACACGTGCCCCACGCCCATTTCCAGGGGCCAGAGACAGAAGCAGCCGCGGTGCCGTGACAGGCGCCGGACGCACTCGCTGGCGGGCGGCCGCAGAACGGGATGCAGCGAGCACCGGGCACGACGTGCCGTTGCTGTGAGCAGCAGGTGACCGGAGCCACCAGCTCAGAAGCGTGTCCCGCACAGTTCCACTCTGTGAGAGTCAGGACCAGGAGGACGCTGGTCTATGGTGCCGAAAGGTGGGACAGTGGTTGCCCCCGAGGTTGGGTGTGGAGGCTCCGGGGGCCGGAGGCGCGCTTCATGACCCAGGCTCTGGCTGCGAGTGTGTCTGTCCTGTGAAAATCCGTCGTCCTCCCTGCCTGAGCGCTTCTGTGCGTGACAGGCCACCAGAGTCAGTCAAGGAGCCTACGATGGCAGCTTTGGCCCTGGCAGGTGCGCTCGCGGACTTTCTCTCTTGCCCTGAACAAACACAAAACTGAACAAAGGCACGGAACGGCTGTGCTTGGACGCTGGACCGCAGGCGGGGCGGGGCTGTGACCCATGAGCGCCATTTCTGCTGGGGGGGCCTTTCCGGAGGCCGCGAGGGCGGAGGCCCCGGCAGAGCGCTGCCGTCTCGCCGAGTCCAGCGATACAAACTCAGGCTCCGGCCAGCGGCCAGGACTTGTGGGGAAGAGAACCAAGGAGCAGCCTAGAGCTCGGCAGAGGGAGCCCGAGTCTGTGGCTAACACCGACCTGCTCTGCGCGGGGTGAAGCCCTGCAAGGCCGGGACAGGGCAAAGGGGGACTGGAAGCTGAGCCCGTCCCAGGGCTGGCACAGGGTGGGAGGCGTCCAAGTTCTGGCAGCCAGGGAGAGAAAAGCCTTTGAAACGTTCGTACTGGGCTGCCTGGGCTGCTACCCAGAACCCAGACCAGGGGCTCACACAGTGGAAACATGTTTCTTACGCTTGAGTCTGGGAAGCCCACGACGGAGCTGCCAGCCTCCTGGTTTCTGGCCAGGGCCCCTTCCTGGCTTGAGAACGGCCACCTTGTCACTGTGTCCCCACATGGCAGGTGGGCGGAGAGCTCCTCCCTTTCCTACTGGTCCGAGTCCTATCAGATTACGGCCCCACCCTGATGACCTCACTTAACCCCAGAGACTCTCTCCCCAGACACGGCCGTGCTGGGGGCTAGGCTTCCACATGGGAATTTTGGGACTCAGCCAGCACTCAGCGGAAGGCCCAGGAGGGCCGCAGCCTCAGCAGGAGGACAAGTCAGCCCCGGAGGAGAGGCTACTCTGACGGTCACTAACAACGACTAAAAACCACCTTCCAGTCCTGACTCTGGGAGCAGCCAGGCACCTACTCACGGACCAACTCCCCCGAGGGATCAGCCACCAACACTGGACCAGAGACTCTAAAACCACCGGCTGCAGGCCCCGTAGAAAGCCTGGGGGCCGGAGGGGTCGGCGCTTAGAGGAGGGGGCGAGAGCCTAGCGAGTCCCCATTTCACGGCCCTGCGTCTATCCTGTGCAGGTCGTGGCTGGAGCCCGAGGTCCGGTAGCAAACGTGCAGTCCCTCTGGACTCAAGACAGAGGACAGAGTTTCAGGCAGCCCCAGCCACAGACAGTCAGGGAGAACCAGCTGCAGCAGGGAAAAGCCCCACGGCACAGACCCCAACTCCATGTGTCGACCCCACGCCCAGGCCGGCAGCCCCAACGGCCCAGCCCAGACGGGAGGAGCTCAGTGGAGATTTGAGCTGCCCCTGTGGGGAGGACTTTTCAGTTTGAATCAAAGCGGTTATTGCCTGGTAAGACAATGACGGTTGGAACTGCTACCATGCAGACACACACGCTCACAAAGTCCAGGAATATGTGCAAATTACTCGCAATACGAGGAACGGGAAAACGTGATCTGCTTTCAAAAAACAAAACGAGCCCCCAGGTGACTAAGATGCTGGAATAGGCAGAAAGGACTGCAAAGCTGCTATTGTCGCTGTCTGCCCAAGGACGTAAAGGAAAACATGCTTCTCGTAAACGCCTGGATTGGCCCCCTCAGCGGAACCCTAGGAACTACAGGAAAGAGCCAGATGGAAATTCTAGAGCAGAGAACGCAAATCTGAAACACAGAGTTCGTGGTGGGCTTCACAGTAGAAGGGAAACCAACAGAAATTATCCAGTTTGAAGAAGAGAGAGGAAAAAAAGAGAAAATTTTTTAGAAAAGAGTTTCAGGGACCCACAGAGTAATTAGAAAGTCTGGCGCACGTGGTGCTCGAGGCCTCGAGTCAGAGGGGAGAAGAGTAAGGGCAGAATTTTTTTTTAATTTTAGAAATCATAGCTAAAAACTGGCGGAATTTGATGAAAAATATCAACTTATAGATTTTAAAAGCTCAAGAAAGCCCAAGTCAATATAAATACAGCGGAAACGATGCTACAACACGTTATAGTCCAACTGACGTAAACCAAAGACAAAGTGTCGAGAGCAGCCGTGACAAATGACACACTGCGCACGGGGACAGGATGTGACTTCGTAGGAGACCCGAAGGGGACGGAGATGGTGGGAAGTATTTCTAATGTACCAAAGGAACGAAAAGACCCTGTAAACTGCAAAAGCATTCTTAAAGAGTGAAGAAGGTGAAAGGAAAGAAAACAAAAAGAATTTTTCACCGACAAGCGCGCGCTGTGGAAATGCTTAGCGAAGACCTTCGCGTGGGTGGGAAGGAATCGAAAGGATGCGGGAGCTTCGGTTCCAAGGAAGGAGGAGCCTCGTGTTAAACGTGGTTCGGTGAAAGCACACGCATGCTGTCAGAGCACAGGGACGGGTCTCCACTGACTGTCCTCCTGCTCATCGCCCTACAGCCGCGGCCCGTACACGGGGACCGTCCTTGCCGCCAGGGTCGCAGGCTGGCTGCCTTCCCACAGGTCTCCCCGGCGAGGCGGGCCCCAGGCCGACTTCGGAACAAGTGTGTTCACCACAGCTCGGGAAAGACAGGATGCAGACTGGTCGTGCCAGAGGCCAGCCGCGGTGCGTGGGGCGAGGGGCTCTGGGTTTTGGCTGCCAGCGTGGGGCTGGGGGGCCGGGCTTGGGCACTAGCCTCGCTATCCAGCTGTGCCGCCTTGGGCCACTGGCCTCCCCGGCCTCTGTGCGTGAGTGACAGGGAAGGATGCAGCAATGCCCAGGCCCGAGGCAGCTCTGAGGTCGGGAATCCGGGAAGGGCTTGTTTGCAGTTCGGGGGTCCCTGGCCCGGGGAGCCCACGGGCGGGTGGCAAGCTGAGCAGGAGCATCTCTGTCTTCCACGGCCGAGCCCCGTCTCCCCCGCAGTGTTCTCTGTCCCTTCCCCTGCCCCAGCCGTGGCCCCTGTTCTCAGGAGGGGTTTGCAGGACCCTGGGCACCCGGGCCTTGGGGCAGGGCTCTGGCACCAGCGGCCACTGGGCGGCTTCCCCGCTTCCTGATTCGCAGCTGCCGCACTGTGACCAGGACTCCTCCACAGAACAACCCATAATCTCCTTCCCTCGTCGGCATGTCGGGCGGGGTCTGGAAACTCCTTCTTTCTGCCTGCTTGACTCCTGGTGAATTCAGGTCTAACTTCCACGCTCTGACCCACCGCAGGGCCCCCGTGGGCAGGAGGCCAGCCAAGGAGCCAGGAAGGGACCCCCAGCGGGGCCCAGCCAGGAGTGGCTCTGCAGCCTGCTTCCTGGCCAGCCCCGAGTGAGGGGGACGGAGTGGCCCAGGAGCGGGAGGGGCATGTGAGGCTCCTCTCCCCGCCCCCCCACCAGCACCGCGGGGCCCTGGCTGGGGCCATGCTGTCCCCGGAAAGGCCTCCCCACCCCAGCATGTGAATATGGATTTGTGCCTGAGGACAGGAGGCGCGGCCCTAATTAGAGCTGCCGACTGCCTGGCTGCTGTCTGGGAGCAGGGGCAGCATCAAAGGGGGGCAGCCGGCTAATCCTCCCTTCCAAGGGCAGCATCTGCTCCCCCTCCCCGGGCGCGTCTCTCTGACAGCAGGCCGCAAGAGTCTGGGCTATTTAATTAGGACGGAAAGTTCCCCCAACCTTGGGAAATGATTTGATTTCAATATTTCCTTTGCTGGGCGTGAGACCCCCCCCCCCCCGCCGCCCACCCCATCCTCAAAGGCCTTTCATCCGCAGCCGCCCAGCCCCCTCCCGGAGCGGCCTCCCCTCCCATTCCGATGTCAGCACTGCAGGGGACCACAGGATC
>RJWJ010034191.1:0-17415 GCA_004363605.1 Indri indri | reverse complement strand
GCAGCCACCCGCTACTCTATTATAGTTTGTAAAATCCTCTACATCTTGCTACTCAAAGTGCAGTTCACGAACCAGCTTCATCTGCCTCACCTGGGAGCTTGTGAGAAATGCAGAATCTCAGATTCTACCTCAGACCTACAGAATCAGAATTTTTTTTTTTTTTTTTTTTTTTTGAGATAGAGTTTCACTCTCTTGCCTGGGGCGAGCACCCTGCCGTCAGCCCAGCTCACAGCAACCTCAAACTCCTGGGCTCAAGCGATCCTACTGCCTCAGCCTCCCGAGTAGCTGGAACTACAGGCATGCACCACCATGCCCGGCTAATTTTTTTCTATATATATTTTTAGCTGTCCAATTAATTTCTTTCTATTTTTGGTAGAGACGGGGTCTCGCTCTTGCTCAGGCTGGTCTAGAACTCCTGAGCTCAGAATGATCCGCCCGCCTAGGCTTCCCAGAGTGCTAGGATTACAGGTGTGAGCCACCGCGCCCCACCAGAATTTGTATTTTAACAAGATATCCAGGCGATCCTAAGCACATTCAAGAATGAGAAACACTGCTGTCCTAGACTGAGCTCCCTGAGGGCAGGGAGTGCCTTGTCCATCTTGAGCACAGGGCCTGGCACATGGCAGGTTAAATCTAGGTGAATGAATGTCAGAACCAAGCGGCAAAAACAGGTTCAGAACTAAGGAAAACCATCGGAAAATCTTCATGGTGATTGGGGTGTGGAAAGGAGAACCAGGTTACAAGAGGGACCTTTTTCCTGGAGAGCCCTGTTTCAGCAAAAGAGCCCATCCTGACCACCTGACCATTCCATCTTTTTTGGAAGTGCACCCCTCCCCAACTTATCCCTGCCTACCTAGGCAAGAGATGTCAAGGACAAATCCTTGGTGCCAAGGCTTGGGAATTTGTGAACTTCCATTTTTCCTGCCTTCACAGTCCCAAACTTGGGATATGAGGATCAGGGTAATAATAATAATTATTATTATTACAGTTTATTGACACTGAGGGCTATGTGTCAGATATTGTGCTAAGCACTTTACACCTCGTTTCATCTTCAAACAACTCCATTAAGTAGACAATTATCATTCCCATTTTACAGATAAGGAAACTGAAGGACAGAAACATTAAGTAGCCTGTCCAAGGTCACATGACGACTTTAGTAGAGCTGGGATTTGAACTAGTCAGTCTGGCCTCAAGGTTAATGCATTTAACCTTAGGTGCTATTATACCTATTTTACAGCTATGAAAAATGAGGATGAGAGAGGTTAAGTAACTTTCCCAGGTCACACAGCTACTAGGCTCTTAAGACCGGATTTAGAAACTAGCAGTCTGGTTCAAGAGCCTGAGCTCTTAATCACTGAGACTAGGGGTAGGAGGATACAGGCCAGAGCCCAGAAGATTGTTAGGGATCAGAGCTCCAGGAGTACAGACCTCCAGCACCCGCCCCTCCCTGGAACCCCCTCGGGGATGGACTGTATCGGCCGCTTTCTGGCCCCAGCGCGCCAGAGGTATGAGGCCTCCTACCTCCGACGTTGGGAGATGGGAGGTCCTGGGGGCCTCGGGCCGGGGCCGGCTTTGCTCCCCTTTGGCGCAGGTGCCTGCGTCTTGATCCCTACTGAAGGCCAAGTAGGGAACCCTCACCCGGGTCCTGGGACCCGTCCAACCCCAGGCCTAGCCCGCCCCCGGCCTCTCAGCTCCGCGCCCCCACATCGTCGGGGTGCCCAGCGGTTGCTAGGATACCGCGGGCCGTTACGCCGGCGCGGACTGATGATGTAAGCACTGCTTCCGGTCTCTGGCCCTTCGCTCCCGCCTGAGCCAGGTCAGTGGGCGGGGGGGTCCCGGCTGGGCGATCCCGGGCTCTGCGCGCTGAGGCCAGGGGTAGCCTTTGCAAGGGGTGGGCGGCACCTCCTCTGAAACTATGCCCTGCCTTTGTGGCCCGATGGACGTGGGCGCGAGGGCTGCCCAAAGGTGAACTGGGGTTGGAGGAAGTGGCCTGGTAGTCGCTGCGTGTCCAGAGGCTTTCAGGAACCTGACCCAGCCTTGTTGGAGTTGGCATCGCCAGGGCCAGTTCTCTCTAGATGGGAATATAGGTTCCAAGACCTGGGCCTGAGCTTTCCGCCTTGGTACTGTGCATTGGGGATCATGTGCATTGTGCCAGACTTGCGACCCTGTCGTTGTTTTCCTTCCAGCATGCTCCGCGGGGCCTCCAGCACATCACCTGGAAGAGCCCACTCACCCTGGACGAACCCTTCGGCAGCCTCAGACCACCCTTGAGGAGAATGACCGAGACATTATGGGCCACGCGCTGTGTGTCTGCTCTCGGGGAACTGTCATCATTGACAATAAGCGCTACCTCTTCATCCAGAAACTGGGGGAGGGGTGAGTGTTGGGAAATCACTTAGCCAGTCCCCAGGGGTGTAGTCATTGAGGGACAGATCTGTCTGCACATGTTTGGGGTAGAAAGGTTTTATCCCTGTTCTCTAACTCACCTGACGGACAGCTGCATGGTAGTCAAGAAGGTGGATTCTGGAGCTAGGCCTCCTAGATTCACCTTAGGCGACCTTGATAAGCCATGGTTTTTTCATCTTTCTAATGGAGATGATTATCATGCCTCAGTAATGGAGTTGTGAGGGTTAAATGAGATAATGTATATAAAATGTCTCACCTAGTGCCTGGTTTATAAGCACTAAATAATGTTGGCTATTATTCATTTAAGCATCTGTCACATGCAGAGCACTGTATTATGACCATAGGACCTCGAGGATTTCTATGTCCCTACTGTTGAGGAGCTCAAAGTGTAATAATCTTCAGACTTCTATTAGAGCCACATCTTGGGAAGGTTTCTACTAAATGGGAGAGACAGCCCCTCCCTCCCAGGGAATTCCTCTGGGTCCAAGCTGTGTGGGAGATGACCATGGTCCTTCACTGACCCCTTTGGCCCACAGTGGGTTCAGCTATGTGGACCTAGTGGAGGGGTTACATGATGGACACTTCTACGCCCTGAAGCGAATCCTGTGTCACGAGCAGCAGGACCGGGAGGAGGCTCAGCGAGAAGCGGACATGCATCGCCTCTTCCATCACCCCAACATCCTTCGCCTTGTGGCTTACTGTCTGAGGGAGCGGGGTGCTAAGCATGAGGCCTGGCTGCTGCTACCTTTCTTCAAGGTCAGAAAGACCCCTGGTTATGGAGGGGGTTGCAACAGAGCCACCTACCAAGGGCTGTGTGAGCAGTCAAGCATGTTAGGAAGCAGAGGCCATGTCCTGGGTTTGGCCACATCAGATTCGGGGTTTGAGGTGTGTGGTGAAAGGGTTGATAGGCTTCAACAAGGGAAGGGGTCGGGCCCAGGGAGCAGAGGCTCCAAAAACATGGTTCCAGTTGTGGGGACACTTTTGTTGCAGAGAGGTACGCTGTGGAATGAGATAGAAAGGCTGAAGGACAAAGGCAACTTCTTGACTGAGGACCAAATCCTTCAGCTGCTGCTGGGTATCTGCAGAGGCCTTGAGGCCATTCATGCCAAGGGTTATGCCCACAGGTCAGTGGGAGGGCCCTGTGTATTTGCTGGGGTGGAGAGGAAGAGCCTGACCAAGAAAAATTGGAAGTCTTTGCTCTCCTCCCAGGAAACAGCCTGCATGATTCTTTTGCTTCCTGGGATTTCAGCCTTCCTGTCCTAGGATGCTCACGGGTCATTTCCACTTCCCTACAGGGACCTGAAGCCCACCAATATCTTGCTTGGAGATGAGGGGCAGCCAGTTTTAATGGACTTGGGTTCCATGAATCAAGCATGCATCCATGTGGAGGGCTCCCACCAGGCCCTGACCCTGCAGGTAAGAGAATCTCCAGGTTCCTTTGCCCACCTGTTCACCCCAAACCCCTTCTGGTGCATGCCCCAATTTGGTCACATGATTGTGACTTGTGCTCCACTTTTGAGCTCTGGGGCCACTGTTCCAGGACTGGGCGGCCCAGCGGTGCACCATCTCCTACCGAGCCCCAGAGCTCTTCTCTGTGCAGAGTCACTGTGTCATCGATGAGCGGACTGATGTCTGGGTGAGGAGCATGCGGGTGGGAATCTGGGTGGAGAGGGTGTGTGGCTCTGTACCCACTGTGGCGTAGAGAAGTAGGTCTTTGGTTTCTGTTGTATGGGGCCCTAGGAACCGTGATATGTCCCCATCTTCCTTGACTTCCTTCCTGGGAACTGTCACTGATACCCACACTCAGTTGCACAGGAAGTGGTATAATCCCTGCCCCCCAAACAGGGTGGGTACAGCTCAGTGTTGGTGCTGAAGGCAGTGGCTAAGCAAGGGCTGCAGAGGCCTCCAGCTTCCTGGCAGTTTCTCTGGGCCCTGATGGTGCCATGTGGCTGAGGTTAGCATATTCTTTTTAGCTTATGTAGTCTCCTTTCACCACAGAAATAAGGGGAACAATGTCACCTCCATTGGTCCCCTTCCAGGAATTAACCAAGTTATGCTCAGTCCCTAGGCTGCGTGCTATATGCCATGATGTTTGGAGAAGGCCCTTATGACATGGTGTTCCAGAAGGGTGACAGTGTGGCCCTTGCTGTGCAAAACCAACTCAGCATCCCGCAAAGCCCCAGGTGAGCAGTACGAGAGGCACCGAACATTTCAGACCCCCCTGGATTAGCTGAGTTGGCACCTTGGCAGGGGGCATAGTGTCCTCCAGTCACCCTGCCCTCCTCCCTCCACAGGCATTCTTCAGCAGTACGGCAGCTGCTGGCCTCGATGATGACTGTGGACCCCCAGCAGCGCCCTCACATTCCTCTCCTCCTCAGCCAGTTGGAGGCCCTGCAGCCCCCAGCTCCTGGCCAGCACACTACCCAAATCTGAACAAACCAGTGGCCGCACTGAGAAGGTGGCCCCTTGTGCCTTGGAAAGAGGCACCCATCCCTCATTGGAAGCTCCATCCATTCTATCCAGGACGCTCTCTAACAGATGGGGACAGTGAGTGGGGACCTCTTTGCTCTGTGACCCCCAAGAGCAACACCTGGGTAAGGGGCCTGACTGAGTAGGGGAGGGGTGGGGGTTGGGAAAAGGGAAACTGACAGAATATGGTCCATGGCTCTGAGCAGGACTGCTGAGCTCACATCATGTTCTGCTTCCAAATCTAGGAGCAGGAGAATGTGTAAACAAGAATAAAGTGAAAGCAGGTTGGTCTGGATCTTAGTCTCAATGTTTCTGGAGTGAGAGAAGAGGTGCAAAGGGCCCAAAGTCTGGTTGCCATTTCCAAGGGAACACCTGGTATAGAGTTGGCAGTGGTGTGACTTCATTCCATGTAAGGAGGCTGGTTCCTTACCTTAGATCTGGCTGGCTGGCAGTGGGCAAGTCTTCTAGCTTGTCTCAGTCAAAAACTTAAAGCTGCTCTGGCTTGAGCTGGCTTCTACCTGTGCCAAGGACTGGAACCAGGGCCCCCGAAAAGCACACTCAACTAGTTCTTTCCTTCCTTTTCTCCCAGGGGTGGGTAGCTTAGTCAAAGCAACCCAGCCGGTTTGCTAGGCAAAGGCTTCTGGGTGGAGACACCTGAAGAGGCTTTGGGACAGGTACATTAACAGATCTCCCATCCTTAGCCTAGGGGCAAAGGGAGTGGAGGTGGCAGCCATTTTGGCCCCTGTCTCCCTGATGGTTCTAGCTCATACATGATTAATGATTAATGAGGCAGTGTGGTGTGGCCAACTCCAGCTGCCACTTCCTGCCTGCTCTGCTGAATAAATGGGTCCTGCTGTAGCTGGGCTTGAAACCTGTTCCCCAAGGAAGGGCACTGTGTCCCTGAATCACCAGAGAGGGTAGACAAGGGCAGGGTTGGCGTTTCCTACTCTTGAGATTGAAGCTTCCTCCCCTCAACCATTCCTACCTCACATGCTGACATCAGCATGGGTCCTGGGGTGCCTATTAGCAAAGTTGAAATTTTCCCCAGGGCCCTGAGAGAAGGCTCCCACCAGCTAGCACAGAGGCAGAGGCCAGAAAGAAAGCACAAACAGAGGGAGATGACCTGACTTTTAATGGCACAGCCCCAGCCCCAGCAAAGCAGCAAGACAGACAGGAAGCTATGCAAAGCTGCTGGGAGGTTCAGTGGCACAAACAGCCTAGGAGATTGCCCTCGTTGCCTCCCATCCCCCAAGCTTATGATGTGGCTTTATGCCCAGGAACTCTGGGCCAGCCCAGCCCCGTTTCCAAATCCTCATAACGCACAAAGGAGCCTGAGCCAAGCCTTGCTTCCAGAGTTGGTGAATGCAGAGGCAACAGGAGGAATAGGGTAGTAGTCCAGCTCTCAAATACAGAAGCTACTGGACTTAAACTCCTACTTGGAAAAGAAGTGAAAACTCATATCCTTCAATAGTTGATGGCTAGACAGACAGGTCCAGGATTCGGTCCTCATTTCCTCTCTATCCTTTGTGCCCCTATGACCTTACATCAGGGTCCTGGGGTCATGCTTCCTGGGCCTGGCAAGGGCCCCTTGGCAAGTCTCCCCTTCAGCCATTGAAGGGAAAAGTGTCGTGAGCAGCAAACATTGAGGGCAGCAGCAGCAGAAGCAGCACAAAGGGGAAGGCAGCAGCTCAGGCACTCACAGAAGGGACAAGAAACCGTGCAAGGAGACTGTTTATTTCGAAAGGCTTTTGCAATAAACATAGTGGAGAGTCTCCAGGCAGCTGCTTTATTCTTCTCCCTCATCCTCATCCTCATAGGAGTCGATGCCCACTTCCTCGTAATCCTTCTCCAGGGCGGCCATATCCTCCCGGGCCTCGGAGAACTCCCCCTCCTCCATGCCCTCACCCACATACCAGTGCACAAACGCCCTCTTGGCATACATCAGGTCGAACTTGTGGTCCAGGCGGGCCCAGGCCTCGGCAATGGCAGTGGTGTTGCTCAGCATGCACACGGCACGCTGCACCTTGGCCAGGTCACCCCCAGGCACCACAGTAGGCGGCTGGTAGTTGATACCAACCTTGAAGCCTGTGGGGCACCAGTCCACAAACTGAATGCTGCGCTTGGTCTTGATGGCGGCGATGGCGGCGTTGACATCCTTGGGCACGACGTCTCCACGGTACAGCAGGCAGCAGGCCATGTACTTGCCATGCCGAGGGTCACACTTCACCATCTGGTTGGCAGGCTCAAAGCAGGCATTGGTGATCTCTGCCACCGACAGCTGCTCGTGGTACGCCTTCTCTGCAGAGATGACGGGTGCATAGGTGGCTAGGGGGAAGTGGATGCGGGGGTAGGGCACCAGGTTGGTCTGGAACTCTGTCAGGTCCACGTTGAGGGCCCCGTCAAAGCGCAGGGATGCCGTGATGGAGGACACGATCTGGCTGATGAGGCGGTTGAGGTTGGTGTAGGTTGGGCGCTCGATGTCCAGGTTGCGACGGCAGATGTCATAGATGGCTTCGTTGTCCACCATGAAGGCACAGTCTGAGTGCTCCAGGGTGGTGTGGGTGGTCAGGATGGAGTTGTAGGGCTCGACCACAGCTGTGGAGACCTGGGGGGCTGGGTAGATGGAGAACTCCAGCTTGGATTTCTTGCCATAGTCAACAGAGAGCCGCTCCATGAGGAGTGAGGTGAAGCCAGAGCCGGTGCCCCCTCCAAAGCTGTGGAACACCAGGAAGCCCTGAAGTCCTGTGCACTGATCAGACTGAAAGGCAAGAAAGGAAAAGAGCAATTTAGGTAGGGGAGGGGCCTGAGGGACTCTTACCATCTGGCTCCATAAAGCCTAAAATATCTCAGAAGTCAGGGCAAAGACTAATTAGTATGCCATGGCAGCATCACACTCTGGAGCATGTACAGTTAGAGATGACCCCTTGAAATGGATCTGAAAAAATTTTCCTGACCATTAGCATAGTCTCAAAAGCTCCCTCCCTTCCGAGACAAATTCTTACCAGCTTGCGGATCCGGTCCAGTACTGGGTCAATGATCTCCTTGCCAATGGTATAGTGACCACGGGCATAGTTGTTAGCAGCATCCTCTTTCCCAGTGATGAGCTGCTCTGGGTGGAAGAGCTGTCGGTATGGGCCATTTCGGATCTCATCTGGAAGGGCATAAACCACACTGTTAGGGCAAAAACCACAAGGCTGTGCTTAGCAGGGACCTTCCTCCCCCAGGGTGGTAGCTGTGGCCAGATGCATGGAAGAGCTCATCCTTCTGCCAGCCTGAGATAGCAGAGTGTGGGAGAAACCCGGACCTGCTGCCCAGGCCAGCCTGAGATCAGCTTGCCTTCTTCAACTTCACATAGGGCTGGGAGTTTTCAGGGCCGAGAAAGCTCAGTCTAAACACCCTCTTTCCAGAGAGAAGCTTGGAGTCACTCTCTAGCCCCCTCAACTTTGCCCCCTCTTCCTCTCACCAATTACAGTAGGCTCCAGATCCACAAAAACTGCTCGGGGCACATGTTTTCCAGCACCAGTTTCACAGAAGAAGGTGGTGAAGGAGTCGTCCCCTCCACCAATGGTCTTGTCACTGGGCATCTGCCCATCAGGCTGAATCCCATGTTCCAGACAGTAGAGCTCCCAGCAGGCATTGCCCATCTGGACACCTGCCTGCCCCACGTGGACTGAGATGCATTCACGCTGTGGGATAAAGAGGAGACATGGCGTAAGCCTCACATGCACAGGTCCTCCTCACCTCACGAGCCTCTCTTCCACCGTCTCACCTACCAGCTGGGATGACTCAGTTGGCAAGAGCGGAGCTTGGGGCTGGGCAGCGATGGGAAGAGGCTAGCACCCTGCCCAGGCTCCCCTGCACAGGACGCCCCAGCTGGAGGCACCCAGTAGGGCAAGCCAACCCCTTAACCTACTTCTCAGGGAATTTGTCAAGTGAGTGCTGTGGCTCCACATGACCCTGCCACCTTTATAGGACACTCAAGGAGGACAGAGAGGGCAAGTGTATAAGAGACAGGCAGACACTGCAGTAATTGACAAGGATAAGAGACTTTTCAGCTGTTCCTGTTCCCTACTGCCCATAAACCCAGCTTCTCAAGAGCCAGGGTAGAGGGAGAAGGTTTTCCAGAGATGAGAGTTTACAACTAGAGTTTAGAGCCCCCCGACTTGATTAATTCTTTGTTTTGAAGATGAACAGCTAGAATTTCACACAACCCTTTCCCCGGTTTTCCTGCGGGCTGCAGAGGTGTCTCCGTCTTCCAATCTGGCATCAACTGACCACACTGGCCAAGAGGATGCCCTCTTCCCTCACCTTTAAATCCCATCTGGCTCTGGGGATCAGTCCCATCTGGCTCCTCTCCCCACCTCCACCCCCGCTCCCTGGGTGTCTTCACCACCTTCACCCACCGCACCGAAATAGCAGCGGTAATGCCAGTAAACGCAGACAGCAGGGGCGGGCAATAAGGGTTGTGGGTACTGGGGCACTCGCTGCCTTAGGCTCCGTCCCTGCTAGTCCGAAATTAACCCCTGAAGCACCAGAGTCCGCAGGGCCCGCGCGCGCCTCCCTCCCCACACCTACAGGGCCGGGTGACGGTTTCCAAATACCCAGAAAAGGAAGCGGAACCTGCGGTGAGGCCCCAGTGCTAACCCGCCTTGCCCGGGGCAGGGTGAGCGCCATCCTGCACCCCAGCCCTCCATCCCTCTCCCGCTGAAGTCTTTCCAGTTACATCCCAACAGACAGAGGGGATTGGGTTTCGGCCTCCGCTCCTGGGCTATAAATACCACCCCCCTACACACACCTCTATCCCCTCCCCCCAACCTGGCCTCGGCCCGCGCTGCCGCTCGGCGCCAGCTGTCTCTGCCCGTCCGCGCACTCGCCCTCTGGCTGGAGAGGGGCCAGCTCGCCTCACAAGGCCGAACCCCATTCCCGCCACCCCTGTAGGCTCAGAAGCGGGGTGCTGAGTCACTGGCGGGGGCGGGGGATGAGGGTAGAAGGAATGCATACAGAGAGGAAAAGGGGATGCAAGTAATCTGACCCCCTTCCACCTTCTTGTGCCAAGCACGTGCTCAGTCAGTTCCGGGGACTGGGGAGTAGGGCTGGGGGGCAGCCAAGCAGGTCTTCCTTCGCCCGCGGAAAGGACTGGGCGCGGGACCGCGTGACTCTCCCCAGGAGGGTCGGGGCGCAAATGCTCGGCGAGGCAGGAGGGGACCGCCAAGAAGCTCCTCTCTGCTGGCGAAAAATCCCACCCCACCCTACAACATCCCCGGCCTCCGAAGGTGGACAACACGCCCCGGCCAAAGTCGCCAGGAGGGGATTGGGGAGGGGAGATGCAAAACCCTTGTGCCTCCTCGAGACCCGGAACGCCCGGTGGAGGTCCCCGAGCATCCCTGGAGGGAGAGTCCCCGAAGGAGAGGCAATTAGGGGACAGGCGCGATCTCGGCGGGGTCGCACTCACCATGGTGAGTCCGGGCGGTGGGTCTCACGTAGAGTCGGGGTGACGGGTCTCAGTGAGAACTGCGCTAGCTGCAGTGCCGCACCGCTCTTATAGGCGGGGGCGGGCCTCGCACGCCTGCTTGCCCACTGGGGGCCGGGCGGCCCAGAGGCCACGCCCCCGACGGTAGGCAGCCCCGAGGGGTGGGGCCAGGCCGGGTCCTGTCCTCCTGCTGCGTCCACGTCCCTCACCTGTTCGGCTTGGGTTAGGAGCAGCGAGCCGGGCTTTAACCCTTCGTTCCCCATTTTGAGACAATACTCTGGTCTCCTGAGGTCCGCAGCAGAGACGCAGGGTGCGGTGACAGGGCGCGTTCCGCCTGTATGTGCGTCATCGGGGCGCCGGTCGTCCAGGTATCCGGACTTAGGACGGGTGCAGTGGAGGCCGTCCTTCCGAGGGCGCTGCAGCTGGCCTTCGCCAGTGCTCGCCCCGCCCTGCCTCCTGGGAGTCTTTGGCCTGCTGTGAGGCTCCGGCGGGTCCCTGGGGAACCCCCTCCAGCGGCACGCCACCTGCTGGTCCCCGGCCAGGGAGGCGGGCCTTCGCCGACGCCCGTGGGTGGCTGAGGACCTGGAGCTAGCTGCACAGCCTGAGTCCCAGGATACCGATCCCTTAGACTCTCTTGCAGAGCCGAGCCCCGCGGCTCATCTGCGAGGGCAGACCCCGAGAATCTGCCGCGGCTTGCTGGCCTCCAGCGGGTCAGTGGCCTGGTCATTAGCGCGGTCACTATTAGTGAACCCTCGCTGTGGCCACCTTCCTGCTCTCCTGCTGCCAGAACTGTGGGAGCGCTGGACCTGGAGCTCTCAGGACTGGGATTCGCATCCAGACTGCTCTGTGTGATCTTGGGCAAGTGACTTAACCTCACTGTGTTTTGACGTTTTCATCAGTGAAAAGGAGACAATGATTCCATCCTGGAAGCATGGTTGCCAGGAGTGAAAATGTTTGTTGACTCTGAAGAGGAAAAAAAGAAAATCAAGATTCTCATATCATGGCCGATTTTGACTTTCCCATCTTCTTATGTCTCTAAGCCACGATCGGGATCTGCCACCTGCATCCTAATGGCCTCAGTGCTCAGCCCCAGACCTCAGCAGAAGCCATTCCTTCTCTCTACATTTCATTCCCATTTCTTGCAAGACCAGGTCTTTTTGAGCTACTTCTGCTTTTCCTCACTTGCTTTACATTTTCTAGTTCCTCCCTTCACTGGGGAAATTCACTGGGCAGTGCCTCATGTGCTGATTGGCACATCCTTAGGAAGCCTGTCTCCCAGGCTAGTCATTACCTGGAAAGGATTCACCTGCCTCTCCTCCCATTGTGTTTCCCCATTGCCAAGGCTGGCTGACAAAGCAATACAGTACCATATAGTAACTAATGATGGCAACTTTCTATCAACAAAATAGCTAATTGGCATTTGACTTAGGCAAGGCACAGGAAGGGATACGGTGAAATATGACAAGGTCTCTCTTCCCAGTAGACTTGCCGTCTGGTTAGAAGAACAAAACTCATTGATAAAAAAAAGAAAACTGACAAGGGTGTATAGGTGAGGCTGCTTTGGGGAATGGGGTAGTGCTCTCTATAAAGGAAGGAGCCTTGGTGATTGCAGGACACACGGCCTCTTGCAGACCATCTCTGACCCTCTTTTTTCCTTGTGCACCTCTACCCCAGCAGATGAATATGGTAAGAGACCTGAGCTATCTTAGCCAAGAATTTAAACCTCTTTGACTGTCAGGTGCAGATTCTTCATCTGTAAAACTGGGATAGCAACTTCAGGTCATGAGTATCAGATGAATTCAGGGATGTGTACATTCACAGCAAATTGCTGTGTAAGTAGCTGTCTGGGTTCTTAGAGCACTTTGTTCATATTTATTTTAGTGCATATAGCACATCATGCTGTAGTTATTTGTGTACGTGTCCATCTTATTAGATAGCAGACTGTTGAAGGTAAGGAGTGTGTCTTTGTGTCTCTAGTTCCTAACATGGTACTCAGGACACATGGTATGTATTTGCTAGGTGCATGTCAGATGAATTGTTTCACTTCAGAGATGGGACTAAAATTAGGGTAGAACTCTAAGAAGCCAGAAGTTGCAAATTCGCAACTAGGCTAAATCCCCTCTCAGAAATGGTTTTTTGGTCTAAACAGTGTGTTAACCCCCATAGCATTTAGAATATAAAAAAAGTCAGGACTTGTCATGGTGTTGGGGCATCCCCCAATCCACCCCTCTGTTAAGAAATTCTCTAGAAGGACTCACAGGACCCCGCATATGGCTGCATTTACAGCTAAGGTTTATTCGCAAGGTCGCAAGGATACACATCCGGATCACAAAGGGGATGACACAGGAGTGGTCCTGGGGAACCTGTGCCCTCTCCTTCCCATAAGGGCTCACACAGAGTGTACTCTTCCTCCAAAATAAAAATGCGGCATCATTTCCCTGCTTTATTTCTGCCCAAGGAAGCTCAATGAAGACTTAACACCCAAAATTTTATTGGGGGCTTGTCACCTTTGCCTGGCACATACCAAAATTCCAGGCTTCCAGAAGAAAAGCAGGTGTTTGGCATAAACCATATTGTTTACACAAGCAGTCAAAGCACAGTGAACCATCCTTATCTACTAGCAAGTTGACCAAGTTCCCAGATGCCAGCCAAAGGCCAACTTTGCAAGCCCTTTCTAAGGACAGCAACCTCAGGCCTGCCATAGAAGCTCTACTTCATAGTCATATGAAAATTCAGGTTTCTAGTTTATCTTAAAAAGAACTGGAATATCTGGCCATACTGGGTCTGCATTCCCATTTAGCAAGCATGGTAGGCAGAATGCCACCCCCCCCCCAAGATGTCCACATCCTAGTCTCTGAAACCTGTGATTATATTACCTTATATGGCAAAAGACTTTGCAGATGTGATTAAGGTAAGGATCTTGAGATGGGGAGATTATCCTGGATTATCCAGATGGACCCAATGTAATCACTAGGTTCCTTATAAGTGGAAGAGGCGGGCAGGAAGGTCAGAGTCAAACAAGAGGTCAGAAGCAGAGGTCAATGTGATGTGATTGTTGACTTTGAAGATGGATAGGAGCCACGAGTCCAGGAATGTGGGCAGCCTCTAGAAGATGGACAGGGCAAGGAACAGATTCTCCCCTAGAATTTTCAGAAGGAAGGTAACCCTGCCAACACCATGGTTTTAGTTCTTGGGGCACTTGGGGAGCTCTGCCATGGCCAGCATTAGCATGTCATTTGCTTTACCGCTGACTCAGGTACTTCTTGCCACCATCCTCTCATTCCTGGATGCCTGCAATAGCCTCCTACCCAGCTTCCTCCTCCTACGCTTGACCCCCTAGAATGCATTCTCCAAAGCAGCTGCAGTCATCTCTCTAAAACACAAACTAGGCATCAATGCTTGCTTAAAAACCTCCATTGCACTTGTAATAAAGCTGTCTGTCTCTATGATCTCATCTTGCACAGCTCTCTCTCTCTCTTCACTCTGTTTCTTTGCACACACTGGGCTTGCTCCTACCTATGAAATTTTGCATGGAATTTTCTCTGCCTGGAGCACTAATTTCCAGATATTTCCTGGCTGAGTCCTCATCATTCAGGTCTCAGTTCAAACATCACCTCCTTAGAGAGCTGCTCCTTCTCTGTTCAGTCTAAAATAGTAGCTTTCCCCTCCTCCCAACTTTCTGTCCTATTATCTAGTTTTTTATTTTATTTTATTTTTTGTTTTTTTAGAGGTAGAGGTCTCACCCTGTCACCCAGACTGGAGTGTAGTGGCAAGATCATAGCCCACTGCAACCTCAAACTCTTGGGCTCAAGTGATCTTCCTGCCTCAGCCTCCAGAGTAGCTGGGACTACAGGTGCTCACCACCATGCCTACCTCCAGCTAATCTTTAAAATTTTTTGTAGAGATAGGGTCTCACTATATTGCCCAGGCTGGTCTCATACTCTTGGCTTCAAGCAATCCTCCTGTCTCAGCCTCCCAAAGTGCTAGGATTACAGACACGAGCCACTGTGCCTGTCCTGTTTTGTTTTCTTCATGTGCGTATTGCTATCTGAAATTTTCCTGTTTTGTTTGCTTATTATCTGTCTTCCCCACAAAAATGTAAGCTTCCTAAGAGCACAGACTTTTTTGTCTACCACTGTGTCCCTGGCACCCGGAATACTGCTTGGCATATAGCAGGCACTCAAAAAATAATTGTTAGAGGAATTAAGAGTATTGACTGCCTGTTAGTTTATAACTTAGATACATTAATATGCTTTTAAAATCTCAGCCTCTTTACTCTGCTTTACTTAAGATATCTGCCTGCCATTAGGATAGTTTTCTTTTCAGAGTTGGGGATGCCTAGGCTGACTGAAACGTCCAACTCCAAAGGCCAATTGGGGGACATGTAAGTGCTACACAAGACAGTTTGGGGCCCAGTGGTCCATCTAGGCCCCAAGTCCTCCATTTGGGCAATAATTCCTGAGGTCTATGGCTTCATGGACCAACCCAAGGGGAGGCTGAACTTCCTTATCTTAGATGTGTTGGTTGGTTGGCTGTGTCCTCTGTCTGGGCCTCTTTGTTCTGGGTGGGAGAGAGAAGAGTTCTAACTTTGGAGACTTTAGTCCTTGGCCAAAGCCACAATTAGCCTTCTTGAGATTCTGGGTCATTTCCTGCACACTGTGATGAGAGGGGCTCTGAAAAACCCCTGTCTCAAGATAACTCCCCCACCGTACACCACATTGACAACTACCTCCTGGATAAGGTTGCTAGATAAAATACTTTATTTATTAAATCTGGTGCCCTTATTCTGTGGGAGAGCAGCTGATGAAATGTATAGTAGTCCCGCCTTATCCATACATTCCATGACCCCCAGTGGATGCCTGAAACCTTGGACAGTACTAAACCCTATATATGCTATTTTCTTCCTATACATACGTACATACATATGATAAAGTTTAATTTATCCATTAGGCACAGTAAGAGATTAATAACAGTAACTAATAATAAAATAGAATAATTTTAACAATATGCCAGCATTGCTACTTTTGTATTTTGGGGCCATTATTAAGTAAAATAAGGGTTCCTTGAACACAAGCACTGCGATACTGCCACAGTTGATCTGATAACTGACATTGCTACTGTTAATAAGTGGCCAGAAGGCGGGGAGCATGTCCAGCATGAAGATGCTGGGCAAAGGGATGTCCCAGGTGGAATGGAGCGGGATGGCATGAGATTGCATCACAGTACTCAGAACAGCAGGCTGTTTAAAACTTATGAATTGTGAATTTCTGGGATTTTCCTTTTAATATTTTTGGACTGTGGTTGACCAAGGGTAACTGAAATCATGGAACAAGAAACTGCGGGTAAGGAGGGACTGCTGTAGTGTAGTTTCCAGCCGCATTAGGCCCCATTTGAGGTTAGTGGTCATGCATTTGAAAGATCAGTCAGCATGGTTCTGGGTTTTTCTGCAGCCACTGTTCAGCTGGATGAGTGCAGGCACAGAGCTGATGAAGAAATGGATTTAACCAGGGTTGCGGTTTGGTCAAAAAAGGATGCTGAAGCTGGGGAGGCAGGAGAGCTGAGGGGTATGCCAGGCAGGGACCCTGACTGGCCATGGAATTGAAGATTGGAAGGAAGGAGATAAAGACACAGGAGGTGCTACAGGGCAGTGAACACTGTGTGGAAAGATGAGCCCCAGATGAATCTTAATTCCACCCTAATTAACCCCCATGTGGCGTTGGGCAGCACACTAGAGACTTCAATTTCCTTTACTCCATCATGGGAAAGGAAGACGGAAGACCTCGCCTTGCCTTCCTCACAGTCTGTGGAGGGACTCACAGCAAATAAGGAGTGGAGGTGTCTTAAGAACCATAAAGCAGGATACAGATGCTACAGATTAACATTTTCCTTGCAGAATTTTGCCTAAGGCCATAGAGAGACTCCTGTGGGGACGCAAGGCTGGGCTAGAGCAGCAATGGCTTGCAGTGGGCTAGGGGAGACATTTAGGAATAGCCTTGAGACCCTGCCCATCCTCTTGCTTTGCCCATAGAGAGCAACAGCAATTCTGGACTAAGCACTTAAGAAAGTTTACTTTGTACTATCAATACTATCTCTCCCCATTGTATAGATGAGAGAACTGAGGCAAAAAGAAGTGAGTGCTACTAGGTATTAGAGGCTAAATCCTACATTCCATGATGCTCAGAGTTTCCAGCCAGATTGCCCTCAGGCCGGATCTCTGGCCCCAGACTTATTATTTCTAGATCACCTGAGACATCTTCTTAGCCCCACCCATACTCCACTTCCAGCCATCAGCAAGCCCAGGGGGTGGGAGCAGTGCTGGAACACAGAAGGCTTGATTTCTAAATCCTCTCCTACCTGTGAAGTCCAGGCTGTGCCACCAGGAAATGGGACGTGTGATTTTCAATAGACCCTGTGTGCCCAGGGGTCTGGGTACCTGTGTGGGGTTACTAGCCCTGACCACTCCTCTGCCCGCCCCACCGGGCTTCCACTTCCTGCTGCTCTGTGACCGAGTCACCAGGCCTACCCCTCCAGGGTGCGAGCTGACCAGAGAGTATAACGAGGCTGGCCAGGTGGCCATGGGAGCAGCGGATAGACAGACAGAGGACCCCAGCCTGCCCCCATGCAGGCAGCGTGGTGAGCGGATGTGGGGGGATGAGGTGAGGTGAGGTGGGGAAGGGAAAGGAACTTCCAGAGGTGAGCATGGCCCCCAAGTGTGCTGGCATGGGGGGCACACACCCACCGAGGAGGCGAAGGGAAGGTCAAGGTCGATGGTAACCAGGGTGTGAGGCTGGGCTCTGAGTTTAGGGGTGGGGAGTGTGGGGCAAGCAGGACTCGAGCAGGAAGTGTAGGCACTTCACTGGCTGAATCTCCAAACTCTCGGTCCTGCTGCAAGTTCACGGTTGGGCTCTGGGGACACATCCTCCATGGAGGCTACTGCCCCTGGTTTCTGCCCCCTGCCCATCTGCAGCACCCTTGTCTCACCCCTTGTTCTAGTTACGGATCAGTGGAGAGATTGGGGGCAGGAGGGAAAGGGAGGTGCTCCCATCCACGGAGAGCTGGCTGTGTGCGGG
>RJWJ010034190.1:0-17427 GCA_004363605.1 Indri indri | reverse complement strand
CCTGGCTATTATCATCATAGAAGAAAGAAAAAAGATTTTGCAATCATAATAAACACATAGTAAATATTGCCTCTTGGCTTACGAAATAACGGTTTCACTTTCTCTGCCTCTTTTTTTTCCCTGCAAAGATCCACGAGGGGATGTTTTTGTTATCCTCATTTTAGAGCTGTAGAATTTAAGATCCAGTGAGGTTGAGGTTAAGTGATTGCCCTAAAGTCATGAAGCTAATGAGTGGCAGAGGTAGGATTCAGTCTGTGTGTGCATGAGTGGGGGTGGGGAATTTAGGGGAGAGAGTGGGGGTTGGGGTACAGTTGGAACATCACTAATTGTGTACCTGCTCTGGGCCAGGTACTTTATATGTCTTATCTCATTTTAGCCTTATGACAATCCTAAAGAAGAGATATTATTGCTCCATTTTACATCTGTAGAGACTTGAGTGATGTGAGGGGACTTTTCCAAGATCATGGAATAGCTAAGATTCAAACTGCAGTCGCTTTGATTCTAAAACCCTTAGTCTTTCTTCATTGAATATTGTTTTGTGTAAGAGAGAATGCAAGTTTCTTAAATTGTCAAATAAAGTAGAGATGCATACCCATATATGTTGGAACAAGTTATAAGTCTGTGTTTCAATGAAGCTCTCCCTTTCTGGTCTCCTTTCTGTTTCTCACCTCCTGGGTTCTATACTTTAGGTTGTTACCTATTGCAGATATTAAAAGTGTGGGACTTGTGGGGGAAAGAAGCGGGCAATTCCTGAAACTGAAAGTAAACACAGCTCAAAAATGTAATCTCCTGCCTGCAGAAACCCTCCAAGCCTACTACAGAGCTTTGGTTGATAAATGGTTAAGCATAGAATAGGTTTGGGACTTCTTATACCTTTAAAAACTTCACTTTCAAGATAATAAAGACCATTAGAGTTGATATTGAGGGTGACCTGCACATCAAAGGTAGAAAGAGGGAAACCATTCTTTACACATGGGTTGATGTTTCTTTGTCAATCAACCTGAGGTCCCTCAGTACAGAGTATCCCCTAGCTGGGGATAGAGTGGAAGGGAATTCAAGCTGCTCAAATCTTCATGTCCTCACTGTCATCTCAGTAGAATAATTCTGCAGAAACTCAACCTATGTGAAAATACTAACACTTAAACCTTCAGACCTCAGGATTTCTGCATTTGGGGTTATCCCAGACAGTAAGTATATTTCATTTCCTCAAGCTACTCCGTGGCCCACCAACAACTTGAAAAAGGAAGTACTCAAAAAAGGAGTAAAACTTTTCTTTGTTGAACTCCTCTGAAAGCAAATTGTTTTGCAGGCAAGGCTGGGCCCTGCAAGAGGTTAGCACACAGACAGAACTGCCACTGTACATGTTTTTTGAGTCCTTATATTCATGAGCAGAGAAAGCTGAGGTCTTTCATTAAAGTTTCCAAGGCCCATACATGCATGGGGTCATATCCTTGGCTTGCAGCAGACCTGAATTAACAAAATATAAATTAGCTGCTTGGCAGAGACATTGACATGATAGAGGTAACACTGGCATGTGATGTAATGAAATGCATGAGTAAACACAAATACATGTCCCCCCCATCCCCCCTTGTTTCTGCCTCTACTGGTCCAGCATACTTTGGAATTTCCTTCTGGGAAGAAAGATTTCAAAGTGTTTAGAACACGAATTCTGGGGACAGAGAGACTTAGACTAAGAAATCTTCTGTGTCATTTTATAGGATGAGTTATTTCACTGTTTTCACTCTTAGTATTCTCATTTGCCAAAGAAAGCTGATGATTTTCCTCATCATTGAGAGACAGGAGCGGATTGAAGTAATGCATTATAAAAACGAATAGGATAATAGCTAAATGAGATGAGGCTTAGGACTCACTACAGTTCCTAGCTTGTAGCTTGCACACATTAGAATTTGCTTCGGATGGTACTGTTTTCTCCACTTTATCAATGACAAAACTGAAGCACATAAGGGTTAAACCACTTGTCGATGGCACTTAGTTGACAAATGGAAAGCCATGTTCACACCCAAACAGTCTGACTCCAGAATGCACTATCAGAAATATTGTGTTAATAGTTGTTTCTTTCAATATAAGATTAGGATAACAACTCCTGGCAGGAAGATTTTTGTGAGGGCTAATGGAGCTGCAAGTATAAAATAATCTTGTAGCATATTTAAACTGATAACAACCTCTTAGTGACAATCATTAAGACCATTATAATCTCCTTTACGTTCACGAGACCAGGCTGTGGCATCAGAAATCCCAGATGCCCATGGCTACTTGTAAAAGAACAGCATGGCTTTTGGAAAATTACTTAGACTATTTGAGCCTGAGGGTCCTGGTTCATGAAATGGGTGATTATTGTGCCCACATACAGAGTGAAGCTTACTGGATAAAAATCTGTAGACGTGTAGTATGTGTGCATTACGTATTAAGTAAAGAATTGACTTTTATGAACTCCATGAACTTTATGACTCTGAATTTTTGGCTTAGGAATGGGGTCAGGACTGACCATTCCCAACTCTCTTTTACATTTTTAATCACTTTTCTATTATGGTATTAACAGGAAAAGGGAAGAAAAAGTAGACTATAATTAATGCATTATAATCCAGGCATGCTGTTCAATGGTTCATTTAACCTATCACAACCTTTAAGGAAGGTATCAACATAATTTTTAAGTTTACAGTACTGAAGTAAAGAATATTAAGCAATTTGCATACAGTTGTATGATTAAGAAGTTGGGGAACTGGTTTATAGGACCCATTATAAAACCCGTGATTGCTACCCTCTGCAGAAATATCTGGTCACTGTTAAGAAACATTTTATTCCCTGTTGTTTCAAAAGCTATTTGGTTAAGCATAGCATCTGCTTTCAAACCTCAAAAGGACACATACAAGATGCAGAAATATTTTTCTAATTTCCAAACACAAACTGCCTAACCTAAAATGCATTCACTCAAATAAATATAAAGAAACATAAACCCCACCCCTGTCAAGGTTTCCAGCTGCAAAACTTCCAATTAGAAATCCTTCCTTTTCTTTACCCAAGCAGCATTTCTAGCATAGATAACAATTTTACTGCAACATCTTTAATGCCATTAATGATTTGATCTTTCTGCAGAGAACTTAAAAGCCTGTAGAAGGCAGCGGCAGACCCATGGTAGGTAGGTGGAAGGTTACACAGTAGGAATATCTAGTGATCTGAACGTATTAAAGGGAGTGAAACAGAATTAAAAGAACTAGATGAGGGGCACTTAAAAAGTAACACTTGAACACAAACCAACTGCTGATTTTTAAAATAAGAACTTTGGAATGAGAAAGTAGATTTTCAATTTCTCTTTGGTTTTATTTTCGCAGGCAAAATCAAATGGATAGTTGAGGCAATCAGTACTGGGAAAAGTAACTTGCAGAGTGTAGGTGACTAAGAAATTTGAAAAATGATTAATTGGGCCCCCACAATCCTGCTGTTGTGAAAATAAAGTAAGAAGAATATAAGCATTACTGGATGAATACTGATCCTTATATGAATAATTGTTTAAACATTCAGATTATCTTTGTGTCTATATGTGGCTTTACTTTGGTTTTGACACATCAGATTCACTGACACAGACATATTCCAACATGAATAAGACTTTTTGCTTCAGTTAGCTATAAATGAAAACTTGCAACTTCACATTTATCTAAATTCCTCAAATTAGATAACCTGGGTGGACTGGAACGTCCATATTTCATTCTGTAAACATTAAACTTGCAAATAGCCTCAGTGCAGGATTCTGTGGCTATAAAGTCATTTAAGACAAAGACTCTAGCTCTCAAAGGAATTTACCATTTAACTTTGATGAACGTAGTATTAACTAACTAAGTTAGTTTCATTCTCAGGTGAGAGATCAAGTTGTGCTTTGATTTAGAGCCACTGATTATTCTCTAAAAGCTAACAATCATCTTCCAAGATAATTATGAGTGGAACAAGATAAACTTATTGTCTCCACTGGGAAGGGCACCACTGAGAGAAGAGTAAACACAAAAAAAGACAATAATACTAATGATAATAATAACAATAATATCTCAGATTTAAGTCTGTTATCCATCTTGAATTAATGTTTGTGAGTGGTGAGAGATATGGATCCTGTTTCAATCTTCTATTATGCATGTGACTATCCAATTTCCCCAGCACCATCACTGAATAGGGATTCTTTTCCCCAGTGTACCTTGCTGTCTACTTTGTCAAAGATCAGATGTTGATATGTGGATGGTTTTATATCTGGGTTCTTTGTTCTGTTTTATTGGTCTATGTCTTTATTTTTGTGCCAGTACCATGCTGTTTTGGTTACTATAGCCTTGTAGTACATCTTAAGTCTGATAAAGTGATGCCTCCAGATTTGTTCCTTTTGCTTAAGGTTGCTTTCGCTGTTCAAACTTTCTTCTGGTTTCAAATGAAGCATAGAATTATTTTTTCTAGATCTGTGACAAATGACATTGGTATTTTGATGGGGATTGCATTGAATCTGCAAATCACTTTGGGTAGTGTGAACACTTTAACAATGTTGATTCTGCTGATCCATGAGCATGATATGTTTTTCCATTTGTTTACATCATCTGCAATTTCCTTCCTCAGTGATTCATAGTTCTCCTTGTAGAGATAATTCACCTCCTTGGTTAAATATATTCCAGAATATAGATATTTTAGGTATTTTATTTTTTCAATTCCTGGAGTCTCTTGGCTGAATCTTTGGGATTTTCTAGATACAAGATCATATCATCAGCAAAGAGCAATAGTTTGACCTCCTCTTTCCCCATTTGGGTAGCCTTAATTTCCTTCTCTTGCCTGATTGCTCTGGCTAGGACTTCCAGCACAATGTTGAGTAGAAGTGGTGACAGTGGGCATCTTTGTCTTGTTTCAGTTCTGAGTGGGAATGCTTTCGACTTTTCCCCATTCAGCATGACATCATCTGTGGGTTTGTCACACGTAAGAATTCTAGAAGAAAATTTTGAAAAAACTCTTCTAGATATAAACCTAGGCAAAGAATTTATGAAGAAGACCCCAATGGCAATCACTGCAACAATAAAAATAAATGGGACTTGATTAAATTAAAAAGCATCTGCATAGCCAAGGAAACAATCAACAGAGCAACTAGACAACCTACAGAATGGGAGAAAATGTTTGCATGCTACACATGCAATATAGGGCTAATAACCAGAATCTACCAAAAAAAAAAAAAAAACCAAAAAAATCAAACAACCCCATTAAAATGTGGGCAAAAGACATGAACAGAAGCTTTTCAAAAGAAGATAGACTAATGGCCAATAAATGTATGAAAAATGCTCAAAATCAGTAATCACCAGAGAAATGCAAATCAAAAACACAATGAGATATCACCTAACACCAGTGAGAACAGCTTTTATCAAAAAGTCCCTAAACTATAGAAGCTGGAATGGATGTGGAGAAAAAGGAACACTTATACACTGTTGGTGGGACTGCAAACTAGTCTAACTTCTGTGGAAAATAGTATGGAGATTCTTCAAAGAACTAAAAGTAGGACCACCATTTGACCCAGCAATTCCACTGCTGGGTATTTGCCCAAAAGAAAAAAAGTCATTTTATCAAAAAGACACTTGAATTAGAATGTTTATTGGAGCACAATTCACAATCACAAAGATGTGGAATCAACCCAGGTGCCCATCAATTCATGAGTGGATAAATAAAGGGTGGTATATGTACAACATGGAGTACTACTCAGCCACAACAAATGAATTAATACCTTTTGCAACAATCTGAATGGAACTGTAGACTATCCTACTAAGTGAAGCATCTCAAGAATGGAAAAACAAACACCACACGTACTCACTTTATTAAATTGGAACTGACGGATCAGCACTCATGTGCACATACGGAAGTAATACTCAACAGAAATCACGCAGGTGAGAAGGGGGCAAGGGATGGGTGAAATACCTAATGGGTACAATGAACACTATCTGGGTGATGAGCACACTTATAACTTTGATTCAAGCAGTAGAAAAGCAATCCATGTAACCAAAACATTTGGGCCCCCATAATATTCTGAAATAAAAAATAAATAAATGAAATTAAAATAACAGTAATAAATTTACATCATTATTATGTGCCTGGTTTTTGGTAATCATTTCACATACCCTGTGTCATGTCATCCTCACTATTATTATGTGAGATAACTGAATTTACTATTCTCATTTTATATACAAGGAAACTGAACTTTCAATGTTTTAAAAGGTCTTATAGAAACTATATAGAACTAAACAAAAGGCCCATTATCTTTTCTCCATGTTGAACTCATCCTAGTCATCACCACCTCAGGGTAATGGACTGTGTTATTCCTTCTCTCAACGCTTCCTTCCCATCCCCTCCCAGATAGCTGAATGGTTGACCCACTTACCTGCCTCAAATCTGCCCAAATGTCCCCTTTAGAGTCAAGCCTTCTCTGAGCAGACTTTTCTCTACCCGTCTTAATTCTCAAACCTGTTTTAATGTTTTCATTTCAATTTTTCACCTTCAATGACACGTCACCGGCCAATATCTTACACCTTGTCCTTTTGCTATCCAAACTAAGGAAGCCGAAAGTGGTAGCTTATTTATTTATTTATTTTTCAGAGAGAGTCCTTTAGGGAAAAAAAAAGGCTTTGCTTACAAATTCTCTCAATTCTCAATTCTAAAATTAGTGTATTGACCAGGGACCTACCAAGAACAGAAAGCATGTTGAGTATTTAATACGGGACATGTAGGCTAGGCATGGTGGCTCACACCTGTAATCCTAGCACTCTGGGAGGCTGAGGCGGGTGGATCATTTGAGCTCAGGAGTTTGAGACCAGCCTGAGCAAGAGCGAGACCCCGTCTCTACTAAAAATAGAAAGAAATTGTCTGGACAACTAAAAATATATATATACAAAATTAGCTGGGCATGGTGGCGCATACCTGTAGTCCCAACTACTTGGGAGGCTGAGGCAGGAGGATTGCTTGAGCCCAGGAATTTAAGGTTGCTGCTGTGAGCTAGGCTGACACCACGGCACTCTAGCCCCAGGCAACAGAGTGAGACTCTGCCTCTAAAAAAAAAAAAAAAAGAAAAACAGGACATGTAATGCAAAACAATGGTTATGAAGATGATGGAAGATGCTGAATGCCAAACAGGGGACAGGAAGGCAACCTTAAGATCAACAGTAATAGGAAGTTACTACCTTCCCTATGCTGAAGGAAGGAACAGAATTACTGGGGGTCAGGGTTTGGGGTTAGCCAGAAAATTAAATCCACAAGAAGTCAAATTAAAGGGGAAGAGCTGAAGCCATTAAGGAGGTTCAGCTGCAGCCAGAAATGACACCTGAAGTGGAGAAGGGAGATGAATCTTTTTTCTTCAGTTCTCTAAGTACTAGCCATTGCTTCCCATTTGTTTAACCCTGCCGAACTCCAGAAGACACGGGAACTGTCAGGTCAGCACCTCCTGAAGTGCAGAACAGAGTATTGGACAGTCAAGAAACGTATCTGAATGTAGATACTCAAAGAACGGGCACAGTTTTAGTGATATGTTAGACTTCTTGATAGTTTCAGGGCCCCTTGATATGGACACACAATGTAGCCTGCACGTGCAACAATTATAATTAATGAAATAGGTGTGCAATTTCTGATGTTATTATTATTGTTGTTGTTTAACTATGTCTCCCACTAGATTATAAACTCCAAGAAAGCATCTGGACCTCTTCATTGCTATATCTATAATGCCTAGTTTGTAGAAAAACTCTCAGAGTTCTTCTCAAGGAATACTTAATGAATAAATGAATGAATGAGAGGGAAGAACCCAGGATTTAGCATTATAGTGATTTAGACACATTTCAGTGTTGCACTGCAATAACTATTTTTTTATAGGTTTGGTTCTATTTCCTAACTTAGCCTTCTCAGCCCCAGAAAGGCAAGAATATATGATAATTAGTTGCAAAGTTTTGAAAAAGCTATTATTGCTCGTCTCACCAAACCATCACTTATGCTGTATCTACAAAATCCCATGTATTTGTGAGAGAGTAAGGGAAAAAGGCAATTGTAAAGACACAAAACCATAATGACAGGAATCATCTCCATTGAATAGGAAGGGTGCAATGATGAGCTAATGTTGGAGGGAAGGTATCCTCAAAGATTTCTATGTTTTGTGTTCAATAGGCTTTTATAGAATTACCAAGCACAAACTCTATCCTTCCTCACAGCTGATGAGGGTGATGAAATAGTCTTTCTTTCATAGAGAAATTGCAGCTTATCATCAAGAAGCTCAAATGGATTTCAGAATTTTTCCAGCTCTAAGACCCTTGATGGGAGAAATTTGTGAACATGAGACCTACAAAGATATTAGTGAATACAATGCAAGATGAATTGAATAATATCTAGGATCAGCCTCTCTAGAAAAATACTTAATGGTATTCAAATGCCCTTGAATACTTTTAAGGAATGAATATGTGTATGTTCTAAGGTACTTAGGACCCTTTTTTTGACATGCTTGCCAGACAGTCTGTGATTTTGACTAGTTAGTGTACACCAAATAGAGATAGAAGTTCAAATTTATGCTTCAATGACTTCTATGACACTGTATTAGGAAAGCTACATACCATATGTCATCATCTGATTTTCACATAAAAGTATAAATGTCTCTTTTCAAAGGTTCATTAATTACATCATGGTTACCATTTATTAATAGTAACTTGAGGTTTTATGCTATGCTATGTTGTTTACATAACTCTAATCTTTCTAAAAGTCCTGTAGGGGTTATGCTATCATTCCCTTTTTCATTAAGGAGAATAGATATTCAGGATATAGAACATCTCGCCAAAGTCTACAAAGCTAATGAAAAGCAAAGATGTATCTAGGTTTGTTTTTTTTTTATAAATTTTCATGACGGAAAATATCAAGCATATATAAAAGTAGAAAAAGCACTTTATTGAACTGCACATACCCATATCTCAAATGTTAACAATTATGAACTCATGCCTAAGCTTATTTCATTTATTTCCTCACTGATTTCCCCTGCTATTTCTTCTAAGCAATTCCCAGATATCATGTCATTCATTCATACATATTTTAGCATACTCTATTTAGGTTCTCTATTAATGGTGCTACTTTTTGTCCATATAGTTGAAATAGTTTAATGCAGAGCCAGTTATTACTTGGGAATGTTAATATCGACCACTTCCTTTCACTTTTAATTGTCACTGGCAAACCATTCAGCCTGTGCATGGATGGGCAATCACTATTCTAAAAGTCAAGTAAGATCATTACAAATGCTCTACTGGCTACTTGGACAGAATAGACATTTACAATAAAACAAATGTAAGCCAAAATACATTATATTTTTCCTTAAATTCCTTTGCCTTTAAAATGATGGCTTATGGGGAGAAGAGTAACTGAGGGAAAACTCCATGGCTATAGTGAAGGGGATGATTTAATTGGAGACATTGTAAAAGAAAATAATAATTTTAAATCTTGAATACTATTCAATGTAAGAACGTGATAAGGAAAGCAATACAAGCACATGAGCATCACATCCATACCCCACACTACTATGTGTGTTTAGGTATTGGCAAATGGGTGTTTAAAAGTAAGAATTTGGAGAAATCAGCAGAAAAATCCACATATGACATCTTTTGGGAGTCTTTTCAAACCAGTTTCATTTCTCCTTAGATTTTTAACATTTTCCATTTCAAATTAAAATGGAAAATAAAATTTTTTCTCTAATAAATAAACTCCCATTGCTTTTGATCACTAAAAATTAATGAGCTGTTAAATGCCCAGAGAAATTGTTTTCAAACTTAAATGACTTCTTATAAAAGTAAAATGCTATAACTCTTTTCAGAAGATTGGCTTAGATTTCACTTTTCACAAGGAAAGAAAAAAAAAAAAGATTGGATAAGCTCTTTTCTGTTATAGAAGAGCAAGTTAAACGGCAGGATCTACTTACTGGGTTGTGTGAATATCTTTTTCAAAATGTGGAATATCTTCAGAAGCTTATCCTTCTTTAACTTGGAGAGATTATTTTCCCAGAGATTCAATGAAGGTCTCTACAGTTTTTTTGCAAAGCATTATGAATACTGGTAGCATCATCCAAATTACAAATGGGTCTCTCCTCATATGCCAAATATTGTAAGCATTCAACCCATGGACAGTATTGCTCAAAAGTACATTCTATGGATAAGCCTTAGGATCGTGATTTTGGCTTTGCAACTACTCTTCCAATCTTCAAAGCGCTAGAGTATGCAGCGCTCCTATGTGAATGCTAATACAAACATGGCAATATCCTTTTTATACTTTCAAACATTTAAATAGATTTTTGAGAAATAATTTACATTCCATAAATTCTGCCCATTTCATGGTGCAATTTAATGACATTTAGTAAATTTACTGATTTGTGCAACCATCAGCATAATCTAATTTTAGAACATTTCCATCACCTCAAAATAAAAGACCCTCTTGCCCATGTGTAGTCACTTTCCTGTTTATACTCCCAGCTGCAGGCAACCACAAATCTACTTTCTGTCTCTATAGGTTTGCCTCTTCTGGACACTTAATATACATGAAATTACGTAATGTATGATTTTGTGTCTGTCTTGTTTCCCTTAGCACAGTGATTTTGAGGCTCATTCAAGTTGTGGTTATCAGGACTTCATTTCTTGTTATGGCTAAATCGTATTCCATTGTATGGGTATGTCACACTGCGTATATCCATGTACCAGCTGATGGACATTTGAATTGTTTCCACTTTTTGGTTATTGTGAATAATGCCTCTGTGAACATTTGTGTGTGAACATGTTTTCAATCCTTTTGGGTAGACATCTAAGAGATGGCTGGGTCATTTGGTAAAGACTTGTTTAATATTTTAAAAAAATTGTCAATATGTTTTCTAAAGTGTACCATTTTACATTCTTAAAAGCAATGTAAGAGTGTTCCCATTTCTCCCTATCTCCACCAATTAGCTTTTATTGTCTTTAAAAAATTATAATCATTCTAGTAGGTGTGAAGTAGTATCTCACAGTTTCAATTTGCACTGGTGATATGCATTTCTAATACCCTTTGCCTTGTACTAAATATTATGCCCAGATTGGCACATCCATTTTTTCATTCAGCCTTAAATATTTGCTGATATACAACTGTGTCTCAGGTACTGTTTTAGGTGCAGGAGCTACAAAGAATAACAAATAGACGATATTAGACCCACGGGATATATAACCATGGAGTTTATAACCATGTGATTTATACTTGGAGAAAACAGAAACAAATCAAATCATAAAATTAATAAATGTAAAAATTATACATGTGATAGATGCCAGTGGTGTGTGGGAGTGGGGAGAGATGGGGGCGGGGTGGTGGTGCAAGTAATGTTATGCAAAAATCCTTGTTCTCATCCCCCTAAGTATGTGATGATTGATCTAAGATGTAAAGTATGAGAAGGAATTTATCTAGAGGGGGAAAGTAGGGAAAAATGTATAATGCAGAGATTGTTGCATTTTTAAAGGGAACAGGGAGGACAAGAGAATGGTATCAGTGTCAGTATCAGTACTGGTAGGATATTCCAAGTTATCGCAGGTGGTTCTCCTAAGTTACCAGCTACTGCCATCAATCACAAATATGCATAATGTTCCCACAATGTAGCTTTATTTAAGAAACTAATGATTAATAGGATTTGCATGAAGCTAGAGAGGACAGCATGGTCTGCCAGATATGATAAGAATTTGGTTATTATAGTAATTGGAAATCATTGAAGTGTTTTGAAAATGCATATTTGACCACGTTAAAACCAGTTTTCAGGATACAGTGAGGAGATTAGATTTGAATTGGGAAAAAGTGTAGCAGGGAAATGGTTAGTAGACAATTATTAGAAATAGCAGATGCCTAAGTTTAAAAAAGATGTGGAAATATCACCATAACTGTTTTCTTCCATTTCATAGCCTTTAACTTATCTGAAGAGTTATATTCACAAAGCATAGAATAATGAAAAAGAACAGATGATATTTGGAGAGGAATATCAATACAATTCAATGAGGAACTTTCTAATTATTTTTGGATGTTTAGTCATGGCATAGACTGCAATGAAGTTGTGATTCTTTTATCCTTGAACGTATTCAAGCAGACACTGAAGAGTCATTCAGGTGAAATTATAGTACTTGAGGAACGGAAGTAATTAGAGCCATCAGAACTTGGAGATTTATTGTAATCAACAGTGCTGCTCAACAGGTGTGTCTAGCTCACCTTCTAAGAAAATAGTAGGACTGTACTCTTAGTCCCTCTTAAGTTAGAATGATGTGGTTATCTGATTTGCTTTAGCCAATGAAATGTGAGCAGAAGTGAAACGTGCCACTTCTGGGCTGAAAATATAATAGAAGCTTCAAATTCTCAGGCCAGGCACGGTGGCTCATGCCTGTAATCCTAGCACTCTGGGAGGCCGAGGCAGGAGGATCACCTGAGCTCAAGAGCTCGAGACCAGCCTGAGCAAGAGTGAGACCCCGTCTCTATTAAAAATCAGCCCGGTGTGGTGGTACACACCTGTAGTCCCAGCTACTCAGGAGGCCGAGGCAGAAGGATCGCTTGAGCCCAGGAGTTTGAGGTTGCTGTGAGCTAGGCTGATGCCATGGCACTCTAGCCTGGGCAACAGAGTGACACTGTGTCTCAAAAAAAAAAAAAAAAAAAAAAAAACTCAATGATTTCTGATTTATTTAAGATTTTGATCCCTGCTTTGGCATGGTTTTAAAGGAATTTGTATGCCAATGACAAATACACATGATTGGAAAAGAAAACAATGAATTACATCTTACTTTAAAAATAAATACTGATTATTTGATATGAAATCTGTGTCTCCCTCTTAGTCATTTTGTGACCTTGAACAAATAACATAGTCTCTGTCTAAGCCTTTAAGTTCATTATAATGGACTTTAAAAATCGCCTTTTGCAGAGCACAGTAACCGGCACGTGGCTGACAGATGTTAATGGCATGGGCTGTTCAGAAATGTTTTCATAAAGATTGGTCCATTGATATAATGATAACAACTTAATAATATATGAAAATAATAATTACAGAATTTTAAATGCAGATTTTCCTGAAAATGTCTTATCTCCGAGATTTGACAGTAGATAGAAAATCTGATTTTGGTTCTAAACTAGTCTAAGTCATATGGATATGGCAAACCAACTAACACAGCTTAAGAAAACAGAAGTTGATTCTTGCTCATTGTTTATCTCAAGAGAATTCATCAGAGGCTGGGGTATTGGGACTTTGATGATCCAGGCTTCATCTCAGTGTGCACTTGGGATAACTCTAACAAGAAAAAAATGGAACACGGGAAAATAGCTTCTATTAAATTTTCAATCTGGAAGTGACAAACTTCACTTTTGCTCACATTTTATTGGCCAGAGCAAATAAGATAACCACACCATTCTAACTTAAAAGGGACTAAGAGTACAGCCCTACTATTTGCTTAGAAGGTGAACTAGATACACTTGCGGAGCAGCGCTGTCGATTACAGTACATCTCCAAGTTCTAAGTCAAGATGCTAGATTTCCATGTAAGAATTTCAAAATATTGAATATCTCTTGGTAAAAAAAGAGTAAATTTTCCTGTATGCATGAATTATACTTATTGCATTATTCAGTAAACTGTTAAGTACAATAAACAAAGAATAGCGATGCAAGTTGAGAACCATGTGTTACAGAATATTGTGAAATTTGGGACGGGAAATGTTGTGTATTCACGTTGGAAAAATCTTGATTCACAGTTAAAGAAAGAAGAATTGGCGTATACCAGACTGTTTTTTTTTTGAGACAGAGTCTCACTCTGTTGCCCAGACTAGAGTGCCATGGCATCAGCCTAGCTCACAGCAACCTCAAACTCCCGGGCTCAAGCAATCCTACTGTCTCAGCCTCCCGAGTAGCTGGGACTACAGGCATGTGCCACCATACCTGGCTAATTGTTTCTATATATATATTTTTAGCTATCCAATTCATTTCTTTCTATTTTTGGTAGAGATGGGGGTTTCGCTCTCGCTCAGGCTGGTCTTGAACACCTAAGCTCAGAACGATCCACCTGTCTCGGCCTCCCAGAGTGCTAGGATTATAGGCGTGAGCCATTGCGCCCAGACTGTTTTAAAGAAAGGAACTAGTAGCTCTTCACTGATGAATGAAATGCATACTGAAGCGATATGGATGAAATTTCCCAGAGAACACTCAAATTTTCCCCTTAATAGGTGAACATTTGTGTTGCAAGTTAATAGAGACAAATACGTGTGAAAATTCTATCAGGAAGGAAGAGGAAGCCTCAAGACAAAAATGAAGAGATAGAAATATACCATATGATATCAACGATCTTGGGCTTAAAAAAGCATAAACATTAAGAGAGAGGTAATTTAATTCTATTTAACAGCACCTACTGTGCATACAATCTAATGTTAAACACTAGAGATATTAATAGATGTAAACATTCACCTGACAGTCTTTTTTCTAGGAATCATCATCTTTAGAGAGTTTCAAAGTCTAGTTCAGAGCCGTAGCATTGTCATAGTGGTTTTTGGCTTTTTCTTAGGTGATGAAGAAAGATATGAGATCACATGGGCTTGTCTTTGATTAAGATAGTTTTAAATCAAAATCTGGATCACCCAAACCATCAACTGATGGATTTCCACTGTGTTAGGTAGAAAATTTTTTTGAAAACCATATCATATTGCATCTGAATATTATAAGAATCTTACATTCCATTCTGAGAACTCTTCTGCATATGAATCTTGAGGAGTCTTACTTTTTCTTAACATATATTTTTAGTTCTTTACAATTTAATTTACAATCCAACCTCGAGGCTTCCAAATAGAACTTCATTTTAAAGAATGAAAGTATGAAATCTAAACATTCTTAAAAGATTGCAGCTTTCTGCTTTATTTTAAATATAAGGTATCTTACAGAAAGTAATAATAAATACTATTTATTTTAAGTTTTATTAAACACTTTTCACAAGAAAAACCCTGAAAGAACACTTTAAACGGAATAACACATTTCCCCCTAAAAGACTTTATGATCCTCACTTTCTTAATTAGTGATTTGGGCACAATAAGTTTGCCTGCTATGACCTTGGAGAGATTATTTAAAAGTGCAACCAAGTCAATAATAAAACTGGAATACATTCACAATTTTGAAGGATTCCAGAGCCAAGGCATTATCTAATATAATATTCAGAAGGATTCTGAAATATTCATCCTAAAGAAATTGCACCTAAGATAAGCTATTCAGTAGTCAGAATTTTGAAAAGGGAACAAATTCCCTAAGCTTCTCTCTATTTGTTAAGCATACCTCTTATGACCGTACAATGTGAAAAATTTGATGGTAGGTACCTTCGAATCACTGCCCAGTGCCAGGAAGTGGCACACATCCATTGTCAGCTGGGGTTGGCAAGCTTGGAAAATCAAATATCATCTAGAGATTATTTTAAAAGACTCATCCAAAAAATTCCCTTTTATTTTAAAAGAAAGTATTAAAATGAAATCATGCATGACTTCAAAATGTATTCAGATTTCTCTACAGTGTCTAACAATAAGGAATTTTATCAGATTACATTTTCAATAAAAAGAGTTTGAATGAGTTTGATGTGATTTCTGTTTCAATCATAAGGGTGACCTACACAGGTATCTTTTTTTTTTTTCAATCATTTATTTCTGCTCTATCTGTATTTTAACCTGTTAATATGTGGGTGAATTTGAGGAAAAGCAAATCAGTTTGACCTTTAATGTAAAGTCATTTTCGTGTGATTAAAATAGTACTATCTCCAATACTAGAAAGAATGTGGATTTTAAGATTCAAAAGCACGTGTCATTCTCAGCAACCTGGGAGGAACGATAATGTAACCACTGCTTGAATGATAATTTAATCTACATAACTGCCTTCCATCCTCTTGCCTTCACTGTACATTAAGACTTCTGCCCAAAGACATATGTTTAGCCAAGCTGTTTTAATATAACATATTAAACTTTGAAATGATTCAAGGACAAACACTGGACTTCAGCTCACTGTAGGATGCCACATTTTCTTGCATCATTTCCTCTTTTTTTTTTTTTTTTTTTTAAGCAGCTATTTTACCACTAAACCAGGAAAGAAGGAATTATGCAGGAAAATTGCTATCAGCTGCTACCCCTGCTGGATTACACAACCCAGAGCATAATAGCTTCCCCAGTGGAGCCTCTGACTGCTTGGGCCAAGCCATTAACCACCGCTAAACACCTAAGGGAAAAAAAGAAATAGAGTAGAATGGCTCTCAAACATCCCAGAAGACTTTTATGCAAACAAAATTTATTTGAAATGCAGATGCCCAGGGCCCATCCCCAGAAATTCTTATTTAGTTGATTCAGGGCAAAATTCAACAATGTGTATTTTTCACACGCTCAGATTTTTCTATCTGAATTACTGCATGAATTTTTCACTTGACTTCTGTTTGTGTGACTATATGCTCAGACACAAATGATAATTGAATGGACTTGAAATTGAGTGTCAAGGTCAATCAGATGCAGTAGTCCCCGCTTATCCAGAGTTTCACTTTCGTGGTTTCAGATACTCACAGTCAACCACCGTCTGAAACTATTACATAACAGAATATCAAAATATCAGGAAAAAAAATTGATAATTTTAAATTGTGCACTATTCTGAGTAACATGATGAAATCTCATGCCATCCTGTCCTGTCCCACTGAGGACGTGAATTATCTCTTTGTTCAGCGTAGCCACATCCTTCAGTTACTTGGTAGCTGTCTCAGTTATCAAATCAAAAAAACATCATATATAGGGTTTGGTACCATCCAGGTTTCAGGCATCCACTGAGGTCTTGGAATGAATCTTCTGCAGAAAAGGGGATACTGCTGTATATCAGAACCTGGTATATAGTAGGCACTTATTTCTTTTCATTTTAAATTAAGAAATAATAATTGTGTATGTTTATGGGATACCCTGTGATGTTTTGAAATATGTATATATTTATAGGCATTTAATTTTTTAAATTAAGGTAATAATAAATGCAAGATCAGTGTTGTATGCTTCTCTCATTGCATGCTATTTGTATAGGGTTAGGTATGTTTTGGACTTCTTAAGGCACTGCTTATCATTTTGAGTTTCTTGTTACATATTGACTCACTCATATTCACTGATGCCTATTATGCCTTTATTCAACAGACCAATCAACACCATTATATTTACTTTCCATTTACTTTATAATCAAATCTCCATTACATCTCTGAATTAGATATTCCCAGTTCCTAAGACTATTTGCACCTATTGCCTCTTCCATAAGAGAAAGAGTAAATTTTCATCTAACTACTAAAGAATGATGGGACTTTCATTAATAAGGAAGATGTGAAGTTATTGGATGGAAGGGGAGACATGTATAAAATCATAACAGTTGCAAGTAAGAATT
>RJWJ010034187.1:0-17419 GCA_004363605.1 Indri indri | reverse complement strand
TTATTTTTATTATTGTATTTTTTTAATGTCTTTGATCTGCAGTTGGTTGAATCTATGGATGTACAACCTGTGGCTATGGAGGGTTGCAGTAAGATATGACCTCAGAGCAAAGACCAAACAAGTCTGTGTCTGTGACATTCTTTGTTGAAACCTCTGGAAAGACTAAAATTCATCTTCTAAATAATTTAAGCTAAATTAACAAGGCTCTTAGGAAATGCAGGAGCATTAGACCATGGAATCTGAGGTATTGAAGCTACTAGTAATCAAAGAGAAAGAGATGACTTTTGAGAAAATATTGGAAGCGACTTTTGGCACATGAATTTGACTGGAGTCAAATACATAGAAACTCACAATCTTTCAGGAGTGCTATACTGGCAAAGGTGCCACCTGCCTGCACTGAAATAATATGAGGTTTTTGAGATATAAAAGGACCTTCAGCAGGAAGCTAACTAAGAAACGTGCCCAATGGCCTTTTCAAAAATGGTCAAGGAGAGTGATGGAAAGGAGAAATTCCCAGACAGCAGCGTCAAGAACTATAGGGAACAATGGACTGAGCTAAAATGAAGCCTAATCAAGCAGCATTTCCTATCCTCAGAGTGGGAAAATTGGGCAATATTGCTCAATAGGATCTCAGAATTGCTATAGATCAGTAATTGTTAGTGGCCTCACTTTCTTTTCATTTGCAACAGAAGTGTTTATTGTGGTTATACTGTCCATGTTCCACCACTGTATGTTGGGGGCATGGGACAGATAGTTTATCTTAGCTCCTCAGATCCAGAGGTACTCTGCATGTGGATCCGATCAAGGCCGATGCCATGATAACATGGGATTTTGGGTATGTTTTGCAGAGTAATTGGGTATTTTCATATGGCAACACAGAGTGAATATTTGTGACCAAAAGGAAGATCATAATGTTGCAGCCTTAAAAATGTTCTGTACCAATCTCTTAACTGTGGCAAGGATGAGTGTGATGCTGGATATATACTGTTGTTCTTATGAAATGACCAGTGATCTGTCTGAAATAGGTTGATAACCTTGAGGTGACATCTGTCCTCATTACATGAGCTCAAAGGTATTTAGGGAGTTCTAGTTTTATGTATGCATCTCTTAAAAGCATCTACATTTTTAAAAGTTTAAATTTTCTCACTGTGCAACAGAACCCCAAGAGTGAAAGTAAATATTTAAGCATTAATTATTAATAAATTATTAAAAATATTGTTCTACTTGCATGACATTATTTTAATTAGGTTAAAATTGCACACTGATATGTAGATATAAATAGAGCAGAGTCTTCTTGAAAATAAACATTTGATTTTATATAGTTTTTCGGATAGATTTACAAATTGTATGTTTGAAGAAATTTGTGTTAAAATCTGAAGATCATGAAAATATTTGAGAGAACATTGCAAATGTGATCGCCACAACTGGTTAATACCTGTAAGGAAAAGGGTACCGATTTTGGAATCAGATATGCCACTTACCATCTCTGTGACCTGGAACACATATTTAACATCAGAATCATTTTTTTATAAAATGGAGCTGATATTAAATGCTTTGCAGAGTTAGTGTGAAATTAATTGCTATGGTATATGTAAAATTTTTCTTGAATAGTAAGCTCTCAAAAATTTAATTTCACACCTCTCCCTCTATGAATACTCACATACATTTTTTTTCCTCAATGCATAAGGAATTGTTTATCTGACAAGAAATATAAAGTTGGAATTTTTAAATGAATGTATGGGCATAAGACACAAAATATTCAGCTCCACCGACTTATTTTCCAGCCTGTCCTTTACATAGTGCTAGCTGCCACATCAGAACTAGTTGTTCTATTTGATGGCTACTTTTCTCATTCACGATAGTGTCTTGGCGAAGTGTTGGCTAGCCATTAGATCAAGGTATAAGAAAATCAAAATAACTTAAATTGGCAAGTTACTTTGAAATAAGTAGGATTTAAATTCAGGTGAATTTAAGTCACAAAGGATAGGGGTGGGAGTTGGTCTGAGCTTATTAAAACTGTGTCTATTCAGTATGCCCCAGATCGCTTCCCTTGAATTTTGCATGGCCAGTTGCCACATAAGTTGGAAATGGGTGAGGAGGGCAGGTGTGATGCTGAGCTGATGCTGTGATGCCCATAAAATGACTAGCAGCCTGCCTGAAATGGGTTGATGACCTTGAACTTTGAGGTGACATTGCTTCTGTTGGAAGGGCTCAGGGATCTTATGTCATTCCACTTTCTCATTCTCCTTCCCTGCCTGCTACCCTGCCCTCCCAACCTGTTGCTCAGCATCTCTGAGCCCATCTTATCTGCTTCCCGGCCTCCAGCATATATTAATGCTACATTAATATTAATACTGCATTGGGAACTGCTGGGTAAAGGCTTGCCGACCTGCCCTTTACACTTAGAACAAGCTTCTAACCCCTTAGTCCCTTGTGCCATGGCGTATTCTCTCTTCTATGAAGTCATAGACCATGTATGAGCAATATTCTTTCCAAAACTATTTATTTTTTTCTCCTCTAATTCCCTGTAATTCTTGTACTCTTCCCCACAATTAATGACACATCAAATCCATGCCTCAATCAAGCTAAACCCAGCACATGTCATCTATTTTTTCTAGGTTCCTGAGAATGGAGTCTAAGCATTAGGAGTATGTGAATGGCCTGTCAGCTTTGTTCTAGTCACAATATTGATGGGGACTGCTTTTGTCTTAAGCACAGTGGGATAGAGGAAATAAATGAACTTTGGAACTTTAAAATATTGTACTTGAATTGTAGCTTTATCACTATTTTTTTTGATGTTGGGCAAATCACTTAACCTCTCTAAGCTTCAAATTGTTCTTATTTGTAAAATAGGGACAGGGTTGTTTTGAGAATTAAATGAAATGATATGTATAAATATCCTAATTATTTTCATTGCATTAATGATATAAATTCCCTAGTATTTTCTAGGTATTTATAGCAAAAATCTGCCATGCCATGTGAACACCAGACCTGCATCCTTTCCTTCCTAGACACTCAGCTATACTATAATTCTCATGCAGATTTTCCATGTAGATAACTGCATATGAATTTTAACTTCTTGGTCACTGGAGACAGCCATGTTGCTAGTGAATTTTTCTTCCAGTTTAGAAAATTAGAGATACAATTAATAATGTGAAGAAAGGTTTTGTGTGCAAATGGAAATGAATTTGAGTCAATGAAAATTTCCAAAGCCACTTGGTAGTTATCTAACCAATTTTTTTGACATGTTTGTGGACTAGTAGGTTTAATATCAGACTCCATAAAGGATAGTATAGATATCAAATGACTGCAACTTCTAAAAGCGCATGTTTTTAAAAAACATATTTATTGATAATCCAATTAAACTGTTTGTAAAATTTCCTAATTTTGAATAAAATTTTGAAAAAAGACTAAGAAAACAGAGTTTGCAGCTGGAGATTACATACTTGAAAAAATTTATATTCTGCCATATCTTCCAAATATTAAAAAATAATTTAACAGTTTTATTTTTTAATTCAATTTAACTCCAAATTTGCATAGAAAGAGTAATCATTACAGCTGTTTAGAAGAGGGAATGACTAAAACTTTTATCCCACATGTACATTTTTGAAGAGAGTGGCACCTCATTCTAATGCTTAGGGTTTGCATATTATAGAAAGAAAAACTCGTTTTGAAGCATCATTATGATTTGTCATGACAGAAGCTTGGAGTGCAGGGTTGGATAGATTTGGCCTCAATTCCCAAAACTCCATTATTTAAACAGTCATATAAATTTGTATAATTTCCCCCAAATCTCAGAGCCTCCTTTTAAAGAAATATAAAAAATATTTCTTATGGAAATCCACACCCGCTGTCAGATAAAATGAAACAAAAAATATCTGTGGTGCATAGCATGACAGACTTCTAGTAGTCACTCAATAGAAAATAGATGATATTAGTTTTTATAGACTCATTTATTTAAAAAAAAAAAGTAATACTAAACCATGAGTATCTTAGTCCATTTTCTGCTGCTATAAAAGATACTACAGAAATTTATAATAAGCAGAAATTTTTTGGCTCACAGCTCTGGCTGCAGGCTGGGGAGTCCAAGATTGAAGGACTGCATATGGAGAGGGCCTTCTTCCTGTGTCATAACATGGTAGAAGCCATCACATGGCAAGAGAGTGTGAGAGAACATGTGAGACAAAAAGAAAAAAAGGCCCAAATTTTATCCTTTTATTAGAACCTTGCTCCCTTGATAAAAAAAAAAAAAAAAAAAAAAAAAAAAAAACTCATGTTTGCTCTAACAGCATTAATCCAGCAGAGCTGTCACGACATAATCAACTCTTATATGTCCTACCTCTTAATAATGTCATATTAGCAATTAAATTTAAACATGGCCAGGCACAGTGGCTCACGCCTGTAATCCTAGCACTCTGGGAGGCTGAGGTGGGAGGATTGCCTGAGCTCAGGAGATTGAGACCAACAAGAGCAAGACTGAGAACCTGTCTCTACTAAAAATAGAAAAAATTCACCAGGGGTGGTGGTGGTGCATGCCTGTAGTCCCAGCTACTCGGGAGGCTGAGGCAGAAGGATGGCTTGAGCCCAGGAGTTTGAGGTTGCTGTGAACTAGACTGATGCTGCGGCACTCTAGCCCAGGCAACGGAGTAAGACTCTGTCTTGAAAAAAAAAAAAAAATTCAACATGAGTTTTAGTGGAGACATTCAAACCATAGAACTGAGGCAAGCATTATGTTGAAGCTTCATGTGAAAAATTTATTACATACACTTTAAAATAAGAAACAGAGAGAAACCACAAATTGGCAAAATTTCCATCTTGTTATTGTGCATGGAAATAGAACCAGATTAATTTCTGAGTGAAGAAACCTCACAGGCGAATCACTACTACTGAGAGTGTGGTCTTCGGTATTGGTCGTTTGAATGAATTTCTTTCCATAATTCTGCTTTAAAATCCTATTACATTTTGTTTGAATGTGATAAAAAAGAAATTGTTTCTTGTGACCTTCTACCTAGAAAGAGATATGATCCCTTTATGGAAAGGTATTCTGTATTAGAGAGCAAATATATCAGAACACATTTTTTTGAGTTAGAGTTACAAGAAGGTTCATAGAAAATTACTTTAACCATTGCATTTAAAATGGTCCAGAAATATCTAGCAAGTAGAAGTTTGTGGTGGATATGTAAAAAAAGAAGAAAAGTAAAGACTTGAATTTTGTCCAGAAAACTGACTGATAGTATTTGGGGAAAAAGGGGAAGACTTATCTTGAGCTTAGCAAAAATTGTCATAAATACACATTTTTGATGAGGGGCAAGATAGATTGTATTTCTTTAGAGACCTATGAAGAAGGAATTAAATAGTAAGAGAAATCAAACCGAGTGAAAAAGTTTTTCATTGGAAAAAAATCTTCATGAAAAAGTTTTGGAGGTTTCAGCACAGGATCAAATAGATGAAAAGTGAAAAAACTAGGAAGACTTCCTAATGCATGACAGATTTCCTTGTGACCATGATGAAAGGGTTTCTCCTCTATTGTAAAGGGGTCCTCCAGGAGGACAGAGCTTGCTGAATTTAAAACAAAGCAAAACAAAAACTTGCTAGGCCTATGGGTGCCAATCTGTTTTAAGGTATTGAAATACCCAAGTTTTGTTACAAGAAATTTCTAAACTAAGATCTTTAAAAATCATTAATTATTTCAAAAATATTGAATCCAGCCTAATAACATGAATTTATATTAGAGATTGAAGTGTGTCATCTCATGTGGAAAGCTGGAAGTGAGGATAGCAGATCACTAGTTCTCTAGCAACCAGTGTCCTGGGTTTAACATCCATTGGCAAATCAAGTAAAGCAGTAGCTTTGTGGATCATTCAAAGGCCCCAAACTTGGGAAGGACAGTTGTACAAGGTTGTACTGGAAGGAGAAATGAAGAAATGGAGATGTTTGAGTTCCCAAGGTCAGCAAGAGATCAATGTAGTCACCTTTCATTCTGACCAAGGTGTGTTATTCATGGGGATACACCAAGCTTACATCAACAATGTGAATGAGATGAGAATAGGAGTAAAGGACTGTGACAAACAGACTTTAATAGACCCAAACTTCTGGTGTTCATGCTGTTGTATAATCTTCTCCCTTGGATTATGAATGAGACCTGTGACTTACTTCTAATGATATGTTAACATTAATAATATGGTAAAGGTGATAAGCTATCACTCTCCTGATTAAGTAATTCTATATAAGACTTTGTCTTGCTCCCCTTGCTGACTTTGAAGGAGAAAGCTGATATGAGTTGTATGGTCACAAGGAAAGGGATTCTACCAACAACCTGAGTGATCTCAGAATTTCATCTGTCCCCTGTTGATTATCCAGATAAAAACAAAATCCTGGTTGACACCTTGATTATGACCTTACACGGGACCCAGATAAGCTATACCCAGATTCCTAACCCAGAGAATATGTGAGATAATAAGTGCATGTATTTTTTGGTCATTAAGTCTGTGATGATTTGTTGAACAGTACAGACAACTAATACCAGGAAATCCATCAATCTTTACAGATTAAGAATATCTTGGTAAAGGTCAAGGTGTCTTTGAAATACAGGTATTTTTAGGTTAGAAGATCACCAATCCCTTTCCAGGTGCCTTATTAGCACTGGGATACACATTATGCTGAGAGGGCTGATTTTTATGCCAAGTAACCATGTGAAGTTAAGCTCAAGCTCCAAATTCAAAATAAAAAAGAACGAAATGAAAAAAAACAAAAAAAACAGCCCTATCAGACTAGGTATCCAAAGAACTTAATGATTTCACCAATTCATTTTGTCTCTTTTTAAATTATTTTTAATTGTGGTAAAATAAAGTCTGCCATCTTAACCATTTTTAAGTGTGTAGTACATTCAGAACTCTTTTTACCTTGCAAAATGAAAACTCTATACCCATTACACAAGAACTCCCCATTCTTCCTTTCCCCCAGCCCCTGGCAGCTACTATGATACTTTTTGCCTTTGAATTTGACTACTCTAAGTACCTTATATAAGTGGAATCATACAGTATTTGTTTTTTGGTGATTGGCTTAGTTCATTTGGCATAAAGTCCTTAAGATTCACCCATGTTGTAGCATGTGACAGGATTTTCCTCCTTTTTAAGACTGAATAACATTCCAGTGTATGGATATACCACATTTTGTTTGTCTATTCATCTATTAACATACTTGGGTTGCTTCCACATTTTGGCTATTGTGAATAAGCTGCTATGACACGAGTGTACACATATTTCTTTGAAATCTGGCATTCAGTTCTTTTTGGTATATGACCAGAAGTGGAATTGCTGGATCATATGTCCATTCTGTTTTTAATTTTTTGAGAAACTAACATATTGTGTTTCATAGTGGCCATGTCATTTTACGTTGGAACCCAGTGCACAAGGGTTGTAATTTCTCCATATCTTTTCCAACATTTGTTATTTTCTAATTTTGTATAATCACTATCCTAATAGATGTGAAGTGGTATCTCATTATGGTTGTGATTTCTGCTTTCACAATGATGAGTGATGTTGAGCAGCTTTTCATGTTGGCCATTTGTATATCTTCTTTGGAGAAATGTTTATTCAACTCATTTGGTCATTTTTTAAGTTGGTTGTTTTGTTGTTGAGTTGTAGGAGTTCTTTATATGTTTGATTCAGATATTAAACCTTATCCAATAAATGGTTTGCAGAATGTTCCCCCCTTCTGTAGGTTGCCTTTTCACTCTGTTGTTTTCGTCATTCGACGTACAGAAGTTTTACATTTCGATGTTGTTCAATTTACCTATATTTTTCTTTTGTTCTATGGGGGTGCATGTGCATTTGCGTGCTTTCTCTCTCTCTCACTCTCTCTCTCTCACTTTCTCTCTTTTTCTCTCTCGTTCTCACCACATTAGTATGTTTGAGTGCTGTAGTCCCAAGTTCAACATGAAATTCGGAAATAATGCAATATGCAATAATGATCATACTAAAGTAAGTTTGTCATCTTTGAAAAGGGAATGAATTCTGTAGCTGAGTTTAAAAATGTAGATTGATATATGTCAAATAGATAATAGATAGATAGATAAAGCCCCAGAAGCCCATACATAAAGATCAAGTAAGAGAAATCACATTCATGCCCCTAAAAAATACACCAACCAATTCTTTTTCTATGTTTTACTTATTGACTTGAATTCCAATGCTTGTTTTGTTAAACAGGTAAAATAAAGTCCTTTCACCTTTTTGCTTTCTCTATTCTCTTAGGCAGAAAATTCTGATTTTGCAGGACCATCCTGCTATAGTTTTTATGTAATGAAGCATAGATCATTAATGAAGCATGGGATAGAATCATGACTCTCACCTTAATTTGCTCAATTTCATGAGCTATTTGAGGCTTTCCACAATGCAGTTTTAATGAGCAAACTCAACCCAATGCAGGATTTGACTAATTCTTCTCTCTCAGTTTCTCTTTCTACAGTTAGATATGGCTACCTCTTTCTGTTGTCAAGAATATACATTCTCATTATTTTCTTAGTTGGTTTAAAAGTGACTGCAGGAAAAAAATGACAGATGATTCAGGAAACAAGTTTGGAGGTTGAATCCTTATCTAATTACATGGGACACTCATTGGAGGCTTTATGCAACCTTTATTGTATCATTCTCACCATCATCCTCATACGATGGAATAGAGTGGGATAGGTTCATCAGATGGAGTCAAAAGTTCCAATCTTTCTCCTTTTCTTTGTATATCTTCTTTAGAAAAATGTTTATTCAAGTCATTTAGGTCATCAAGTCTGTGATAATTTGTTGCACAGTATAGACAACTAATACTAGGAAATCCATCTAACTGTTAAGTAAATACACTGACTAAACCCGGTGAAAGCTTAGAGAAAAGAAGATGGGCCTTTATAAATTGTTCTCTGGAAAGAGACAGCACTTACTTATTATCTGGGTAACCTATAGCTGGAGCTAGGCTCTGGGGGCATCTGAACTCTCTTTTTGGGTACCTCAAACAGAAAAAGCACCCCAAAACAAAAACATACTTCCTAAGTATAAGAGATGAGACTCTTTGGCCAGTTTTTGGAACATATATAGACAGCAGCACAGATAATCAGTGCACGAAATGGTAAGTGATTTCATATGTGAGTGCTTTATGCAAAGTAAATGAATATTGCCAAACAAAAAAGTTCATCTCAGAATTGGTATGATATTTGGCATATAGACCATCCATATATCTGAGAAAATTGCCCCATCAGGAATATGAAGAAAATTAATATTTATCAAAAATATTTTTAATTAAAGACAACACACTGTAGTGCTAAAACAACAAAACCTGACTTTGTGACCTTAACTCTTAATAATTCTCTCTCTGGATCTCTGTTACTTTACCTGTAAAATTGATGCTAAATAAATGAATTTAATTAATTTCCCAGTTCTTCTCTGTCTTAAAATGTATTTTATTCAAAATCAATGAAGTATATGGGAAATCAGGTCAGTGGATGTGTACATGATTACATGACTTCATATACCTCATCATGGCTTTTGTCATATTTATAATTCAAAGAAAATTATAAGCAAAGAGGTTGATTACAACATCATACACAGTTAATGTGGTGTTCTTAAATGTGGATGTGAGGGTACTGCAAAAGGTAAGCTGCTTGTAGTAAATTTGCCAAGTCCACATTTCACATATGGCAAATTCTTATGGGTATTTAAGGTTTTAAAGCAGGAAGCATGCATAGCATAAGTGTCTGTGAATATTATAAGAAGCCTTTACTTTTGTATAATTTATTTTGGCTATAATAAAATCTGCAACTCTCATTTTATATGCAATAAGGTATAGGCTCCACTTCTCTCAGGGTCTTTTACTACTGTCTTTACTACTGCAGCAAAATATTTAAATAAAAATGTGTGATTTGTGGGTGCTCAGTATGGAGATGAGATAAGGGACAGGGTGGCATCATGGACCGTGTTATATAACAGATGTGTTATTTGGTTTACTTAATAACTATTTCTCACTAAGAATTAAATTAAGCTCATGTAGAAGTTGTAACTTTTGAAAGCCATAAATACAAAACTATAGAGAAATAAATCCATGTTATTTCATTCTTTTACAGACATACTGGCCCACACAAGACTTCTAAACAAGCTGGGAACAGTGGCACACACCTCTAGTCCTGGGTACTTGAGAGGCTGAGGCAGTAGGACCCCTTGAACTCAGGAGTTCAAATCCAGCCTGCGCAACATAGTGAGACCTCATCTCAAAAAAAAAAAAAGGGGAAGAAAAGAAATACTCCTAAACAGTATACAGTGTGTGCACTGAGTACAATAAAATATTGAAATCTTTCCTTTTTTCTTCCTACGCTTTTCCTGTTCCTCTACATTTTCTTTTTCATTATGAGGTGTGCCAAGCTATTCAGCAAACAATTATAGATGACAAACTATTGTACTAGTTATGTCGTGATTAGCTGAAGAATATGCCGGCAGAGACATGAATAATGCTCAGAGTTTTTCACTCAATCTTCCAGCGCAATATTACTATTAATTCATTCTAGAATTATACAGACATTAGCAAGGTACATAATTATGGTAGTAATTTTCTGTAATATTATAATGTCATATGGATGTTAGGATTGCTGTTCCAGAAGACGAAAGAAAATTTTCTCTTATTTTGAATTTTATCAGCAATTAGTTGCTCCAATTGTCCTCCCAAAAGTCCACCTATGGAAGTTATCTAGAAAATATCATATCTTACATAGCAGCAAAAATTGCTACATAAAGTTATTTGTAAACAAGAGGACTTGTGCTAGAGATTTGCAGCATATTCCTGATGAAGACAAAAGAGGAGATAAATTTGGATATAATTGGGCTTTGCTGTATTTATATACATATAAATGGGAGGTCAAGGATTTATTATTTTAAATGAATTCAAGTGGGGAGGGATGTTTTATGGTGTAAATAATCATGCCCTTATTTAATTTTTAAGTTCAGATTTCCGTATGTCATGTTTCATTAAAATAGAGCACATGGGTATGAGATGTAAATAGAAAAATTGAGAAGAGTTTGTGTTTAACGCATTACCTAATAGTCATGCGTTCATTCATGCATTCATTCATTTATCTATTATACACTTATCAGATATATACCTAGCATCTATTTTGTTCAGAAGAGACTATATCTTTCTGCAGGAAAACATAACGCTTATCTTAGTGACTTAAAACAATAAAAAAGTATATTTCCTACATAAACTGCATGTTGGTAACAGTATGATGAGGACTTCTGCTCAGTGTTATGCCACTTTCCCTCTGGGAACCAGGCTGATAGAACAGTCACTACAGCTACAACATGTCAGACACTGCAGTAGAATGGAAAGAAAATATGGTGAGACATGCACTATCTCTTAAGACTTCTACCCAGAAGTGATACATGTCACTGTGACTCATGTTTCATTGGCCAATGCAAATCACATCATGTGAGTCTGGCCTTTTGGTCTGAGGCATGAAATAAACCTGATTCCCTAGTCGTGTGTTTAGATATACAGGCATATCTCATTTTATTGTGCTTAGCAGATACTGCATTTTTTACAAATTGAAGGTTCATGGCAATCTTGTGTTGAACAAGTCTATTGGCTGTATTTTTCCAACAGCATGTGCTCACTTTGTGTCTGTCTCATTTGGGGAATTCTTGCAATATTTCTAACTTTTTCAGTACTATTATATCTGTTATGGTGATCTGTTAGAAGTTATCTCTGGTGCTACTATTGTAATTTTTTGGGGTGCCATGAACCCCATCCATGTAAGATGGCTAACTTAATAAATAAATGTTGTGCGTGTTCTGAATGCTCCACCAACCAGCCATCCCCCATCTCTTTCCCTTTGCTCAGGGCCTCCCTATTCCCTGAGATGCAACAATATTGAAATTAGGCCAATTAATGCATCTCTAGGCTTAACTTTAGGGGGGAAAAAAAAGAAATTAGGCCAGTTAATAACCCCATAATGACCTCTGAGTGTTCAACTAAAAGTAAGAGTCACTCATTTCCCACTTTAAGTCAAAAGCTAGAAATGATTAAGCTTAATGAGGAGGACATGTTGAAGGTGCCAAGATGGGTAGAAATCTAGGCCTCTTGCACCAAACAGTTAGCCAAGTTGTGAATGCAAATGAAAAGTTTTGAAGGAAATCAGAAGTGCCACTCCAGTGAACACAAATGATAAGAAAGCAAAACAGCCTTTTTGTTGATATGGAGAAAGTTTGACTTGTCTGTATAGAAGATTAAACCAGCTACAACATTCTCTTAAGTCAAAGCCTAGTCCAGAGCAAGACCCTAACTCTCTTCAATGCTAGGAAGTCACAGAGAGGTGATAAAGCTGCAGAAGAGAAGTTTAAAGCTAGCAGAGACTGCTTCATAAAGTCTTAGGAAAGAAGCCACCTCCATAACATACAAGTGCGAGGTGAAGTAGCAGGGCTGATGTAGAAGCTGTATCGAGTTAGCCACAGATCTAGCTAAGATAATTGATGAAGATGGCTACCCCAAACAAAAGATTTTTAATGTGGACAAAACAGCCTTATATTGGAAGAAAATGCCACCTATGACTTTCATGCTAGAGGGGAGAAGCCCCCCTGGTTTCAAAGCTTCAAAAAACAGGCTTACCCTCTTGTTATGGGCTAATATAGCAGTGACTTTAAGTAGAAGCCAATGCCTACTTACCATTGCAAAAATCCTAGGACCCTTAAGAATTATACTAAACTTATCTGCTCTATAAATAAAACAACAAAGCACATCTGTTTATAGCATGATTTACAGAATATTTTAAGCCCACTGTTGAGACCCATTGCTAAGAAGAAAAGACTACTTTCAAAATAATACTGCTCACCGACAATGCACCTGGAGCTCTGATGGAGATGTACATGGAGATTAATGTTGTTTTCATGCCTGCTAGTACGGCATCCATTCTGTAGTCCATGGATCAAAAGTAATTTTGACTATCAAGTCTTATTATTTAATAAACACATTTTGTAAGGCTAGAGTTGTCATAGATATTGATTCATCTTATCAATCTGGGCAAAGTAAGTTGGAAACCCAGAAAGGACTCACCTCTTTAGATGCCATTAAAAATACTCAGGAAGGAGGTCAAAATATCCAGATTAATAGGAATTTTGAATAAGTTGATTACAACCCTCCTGGATGACTTTGGGGGAGTTTAAGACTTCAGGAAGGAGTAACTACAGATGTGGTGAAAATAGCAACATAACCAGAATTAGAAATAGAGCCTAAAGATGTGACTGAATTGTTGCAATGTCATGGTAAAACTTGGACAAATGGGAAGTTGCTTCACATGGATGAGCAAAGAAAGTGGTTTCTTGAGATGGCATCTACTTGAGATGCTGTGACTATTGCTCAAATGACAACAAAGGATTTGGAATATTTCATTAACTTAGTAGATAAAGCAGTGGCAGGATTTGAGAAGACCGACTCCAATTTTGAAAGACGGTAATGACATGAATGTCACTAATGACAGGCACAGTATTTTAATGTCAGATTTTGTGATAGGCATTAGAGATATAGAGTTGAATAAGGCATAGGTTTTGACATACGGTAGTTGCTTTATAACATTTGTTAAATTAAGAAATGAAATACAGAAAGGAAGGTAATTGTGTATAAACTTTATAATGTATTGTGAAGAAAATGATGGTCATAGTTTTAGGACAAATTACAAAGTTATGTACAAACTCATTGCTATGCAGCCCAGTATTTTAACTGGATTAATGTTTTCTAATTCACTTATTTCCCGGGTATCCACAGACAGGTGGATAATATCTCCTCAATTCAGTGTGAAATAAGTAATTTCATAAGCATTGGAGAACTTCGGGAAGAAAATCTAGTCTAGAAGAGAATAACATATTTGACTCTTTCTCAGTTTTCCTTCTCCTTCATATCTCTAAGTGCATGAGGACATGGTCTTCTTATCTTCCAATACCTAATACAAAGAAGATGTACAATAATGATTTTTGAATCAATAAATAAACATCAACCCCATTCATTCTTATGGAATGTGCTGTGCTGAGACTATATACGAAACTCTGTGCTGGTGTTAGAGATACCCAAATATGAATAGCACAGAGACACTGGAGGCATCTTTGTAAAAGGAATAAAGTCTGAGTTAGGGGAGAAACCACTCTGGCTTCCAGAAGTTGTGACATAGCTTTGCCTTCTCATAACCCTGGAGGCCAGGCACGTTTCCTAAAGAAATAATTCCATGATGAGCAACATAATGTAATGGAAAGAGTTCTGAACTTAGAATGTGTTTCCAATGCCAGCGCTCACATTTGATTCTCTGTGTGAATTTTGGCAAATCTCTGTGCACCTCTATATTGGTTTCCTAATCTACAAAATGAAAGTTGATGTTTATGTTATGGATGTGTTGTGAGCATGTGAATATGGAATACTTGGGAAATAACTTAGCACTATCTGCATTTACACCTGGAAAAGTGTTTTTGTGTCCTCCCTTCCTACCACTTCATCTCTCCATCTCTTGTCTGTTACCTTTTAGAATCCTCTGGTATTTTGTATCATGCAGTGAATTGTAATTCTCTCTTGACTTGTCTGCCTACTTCCCTGTGCAATTTCTCTGAGGACAGGTCAATTTTATTCACCTTTATACTCCACACATTGGACATAGAGCCTGGTATACAGCAGATAGTAAATGTTTGAAAAATAAAAGAACAATTAAAAGTATATATTAGTTATTTAGTCATTAAAGGGGATCACTTGTCCCTTTCATCTGTGTAACTTTTTTTGAAGCTGAAGATGTAACGTGTATACCAAAGGATAAGATCAACACCAGAGCAATTTTTCCCAAATTTCCTTGATGCTAGGAATTACTCGAGAACTTATGAAATATACAGATTCTTTGATTTTTGTCCTGAAGATTCTAAATTTTCAGCCTTAGATATCACTAAGGAATTTGTATTTCTAGCAAGCACTTCTATGCAATACATAACATTATGGAAATTTGGTAAACACTGAGCTAGAAGACAAATTGTAATTTAACGGTTACCACAAACCTTATAAAGCACTTACTAGATGAAATTATTTTACTCCACTAATTTACTTCATTAATTTACACATATGGACTCATTTAATCTTCACAAAACCCTAGCAGGAAGTTGTTATTATTACCTCAAGTTTCCACATGAGTAAAACTGGGGTATTAAGAGATTAAATAATTTACCCAGGTCACAGAATATATATATCAAATAGCTGGGATTTAAAATCTAGCAATCTGACTTCTGAGTCTGTACTCTTAATTTTTCTTCATTACTTCTTTTCTAACAATAAAATACCTTATTCTTATACAATACTACACAATTTAAAATGTGTTACACTTACTATTGCCGAGAACTAGTGATGCTTACAAAGATCCAATAAGAGTATTTGCAGAATAAGCACCACATTTAGGCTTCAGATTTTGCAGGGCATGATGGAATAGCACCATGTAGTTACTGACCAGCCTCTTCCAAAAGCTGTTAGTTTTCTATTAATACTATAACGAATCATCACAAAATTAGTGGCTAAACGCAACACAAATGTATTCTTTTACAGTTCTGGAAGTCAGAATTCCAAAATAAGTCTTACGGGACTACAATAAAGCAATCATGATGTCAGTGGGACTATTTCTCCCGGGGGCTCTGGGGAGAAAACCATTCCTTGCCTCTTCCAGTTTCTAGAGGCTGCGAGCATATTCTGGCCTCAGTAATTTAATCTGCTTCCATTGTCATATTGCCTTCTCCTCTTTTATTCCTCCTTTCTTCCTCTCGTAAGGACCCATGTGGTTATATTGGGCCCACCTAGAGAATCTAGGATAATCTCTCATTTCAAGATCTTTAATTTAAATCACCTTCGAAAGGTCTCTTTTGCCATATAAAGTGATACATTCACAGGTTCTGAAATGCGGACATCTTTGATGACCATTTTCCAGCCTACCACACCAAAGGGTACCACAAAAGAGAGTTTCTTAACTTGGATGTCACTGAGTCTCTTCTGTATATGTCATAAAGAGATGAAGATTGGATGAAATATGTTTAAATGTTTTGGCTAGAATGCTTGGGGAAATGAAAGTACAGATTCTGATTTGATCAAGATATCATCCCTTTAAGTGTATAGGAAGAACATTATACCCCATTAATCTCAGTCATCAACAGGTTTTCTTTCTTACATAATAACTGTCCTGTTATCCAATGGTAAAACTGTCCAGGAATTGGGTAGTCAAATGCTATCCTGGAAGCCTAAATCAAACTAACTTTCATATTCCAGAAGAGTTCACTGAGACTTTATTTGCAAATTAATAACAAACCATCCACAATTTGAAGTCATATTAAATTACTTAGCCAAGTTTTACAGAAGCAAATCATGAAAGATTCTACCTTTCTGAGACAGAAGTGTTTTTACAGCTCAGAGGAAGTCCTGTAAAGAGCTGCCCTATATCTTAATGATGAGTCCTCCTCTCATGTTAAAAATATCTTCAGCAGCAAATTTTAGGAAGAAATTGAAACATAGGCAGGCAGCATGGGGAGTTGCTGGAGGTCACAAAAGACTAAAATCTGTAATAATTTGTATGTCTCTATCAGATGATAAAAAACAAGATGTTGACTGAAACAGTTACATATTAAATGAACTCAGTGATATTGATCAAATTTTTATTTGGGAGCATGCCAAAGAAAAACATGTTTTCTTATTAATCCCTAATTGCTTTTCTCATTTTGCAAGTTTATTAATAAGTTAATGCATTGACAAGAAGAGAAATGTTACTTTGTAGTAGAAATAAAAATGAATTGGCTAACCAGATGCTGGCTGCTAAATAACAGTCATCTTTGGACTAATTTTTCTAGGCTTTATACTTGTTTATTAGTTAATATTTTATAGAAGAAGAAAGTGTTAAGTTTTTCTTTCACAGAGATCTATTAAGAGTATTTCCAGGGTAAGTACCACTTTAGGGTTTGGATTTTACAGTGCATCATGGGACAGCAATGAGCACCCTGTAGGTGACTTGTAAGCAGTGAAATTAAGGTGTTTGCAAAGTTGTCTTTTGGACCAAGGCAAATGAAGTGTCTGAAACTAATGGATGACTTGGCTTAGGCCCTGGCACATTGTGCTGAATGGCTTGGAGGTGTCACTTCAAGCAAATCACTTAAATATTCTGTCCTTTAATCTCTCCATTTGTACAAGACAGATATTTTATACCTGCTATGTCTTTACCTTCCAAGAGTACTTAAGAGACTTGTAAGATTTCTCTTTACTTTTAAAGTAAGTATTTCAAAAGAAAGTTGAACATGCAGGAAATCAGCATAATCTCTTCATATCATATTCCACATTGATCAAAAATATTCCTATCCTTGGTTTCACTAATACCATTCTGAGGAATTTGTCTCAAAGA
>RJWJ010034186.1:0-17419 GCA_004363605.1 Indri indri | reverse complement strand
AAAAAAAAAATTATACCTTATCTTTTCATGCCAACTAGTTTCCATGTAATTGTATCTCGTCCCCACTCATCTGTTTCCCTTAACTCATTGGCTCACATTTGTTCTTTGATTTCAAATCTGCTGTTTTCCCAGTGGGAACATTGCCTCTCCCGTATGTGGAAGAAAACACGGGTTCCTTAGGTTCCAAAGCAGCTGTTGGCAAAGCCCCTGCTCATTCACAGAGTGAAATCGGTGCCGTCCTACCTGAACTCATTTTCAACCCTGAACCCTTTCCTTCGGGCCAGCTCCATGAGGAACGTCCTGCGGGTGGTTCCCATTTTCTTCTCCAAAATGAAGAGGACCAAATCTCGAAATTTGACGTCCTGAGGCGTGGAGGCCGTCGACGCCCCCGTCTGCCTGGGTCTCTTCTTCCGAGGGCCCGAGTGGGCCGTTTGCAGAGGATCCATGGGAAGAGGCTGCTGCCACCTCTGGCTGTGCCATCCAGTGGTGTCCCCAAAGTGAGGGAGAACCTGCCACCCTCTCGCATGAAGGGCTTTGATGTCATCTCACTGGTAGACTCTGAAGCCAGGGCAAGGCTTCATGGGTGCTGCCCTGGCAACAGCTTCCTGCCAGAGAGCAGTGGGGAACTTTTTAACTCTACTTAGTTCATTCATCTAATATGGAGAGCATAATGAAAACAGTAAACTAACTTTTGTTTTCATATACATAATCCCATCAGCTTCTCAGAATAACTTTGTGAAGAAGGTAGGGCAGCATCACCATTTTCATTTATTTATTCTTTCTTTTTTTTTTTGAGACAGAGTCTCACTCTGTTGCCCGGGCTAGAGTGCCGTGGCTTCAGCCTAGCTCACAGCAACCTCAAACTCCTGGGCTTGAGCGATCCTCCTGCCTCCGGCCTCCCGAGTAGCTGGGACTACATGCATGTGCCACCATGCCTGGCTAATTTTTTTTTTCTCTATATATATTTTTAGTTGTCCAGATAATTTCTTTCTATTTTTAGTAGAGACAGGGTCTTGCTCTTGCTCAGGCTGGTCTCGAACTCTTGACCTTGAGTGATCCACCCGCCTCGGCCTCCCAGAGTGCTAGGATTACAGGCGTGAGCCACCGCGCCCGGCCTTCATTTATTTATTCTTAAATGTATTGAGGCCCTTCTGTTGTTTTTATTTATTGATCCCTTTTTAACCTCCCAACTCACTTGCATGCTCTTCCTCTCATAGACAAGCATCGTACTATATTGGATCTCTATAGTTTGGTTATCTTGATTTTACATAAATCGGATTGTTACATTTCTCATTCTGCTAATTGCCTTTTTTTTCACTTGGAACTGTTTTTCAGATGTGTGTTCCTCTCTGCTGCTTCTCATTGCACTGTAGTTCTTCATAGTGGGTATTATCACATTTTACCTTACGTACATGCATTTTATAAATGAGGAAACAAAGACAGACAATTTGAATAATAAATCGCAGAACAAGGGGTCAAGCCAGATCTTGAATTCAGTTCTTTTGATTCCAAATGCTATATATCTTATTTTCCAGTGGACTAAGGTTGTCCAGGGAGTAGTCTGTTATTACAACCCTAAAATAGATTTTTTGCAATGGGATGGGATGACCTTAGATGAGAATCACTGCCATAAAAAGACATTTTTGTAACTTCATATGCAAAATAAAATTTGCCTTTCCTCGACACACTTTATGGATCTCATCTCCTGAGCATCTACTGTGTGACCAAGATAGGTACCTACCAGGATTAGCTGACTAGACCCTCACAATACCACCGTCAGGTAGGTACCACCATTCTCATTTGGCGAAACAACTTGCTCAAGGTCGCACAGCTAGTAAATTGTCACAACTAGGAAATGATTGAGGTAGGATTTGAACTCAGATCTGTCTGATTATAAAACCTGTGCCCTTAACCACCAGGGAGCCCTCTTCTGTGCATGTCTTCCCCACTAACAAATCTGAGCTCTGCTCACCCACTCCACCATATTATTTGAGACTTTCAATACCCCCTAAAGCACATGAGCCCCTCACCACAGCACTGGGGAAAGAACAATGTGATAGCTGCCTTCAAGCATTGGCAAAGCTCTGGATTGCTCAAGAAAGGAAAACCAAAAATCTTCAGGTGGATGTTGTACAGTAATGGATTTCAGTTCTCTGCATGTAAGAACTGTTTAGTAACTACAGCTGTCTAAAAACAGAGAGAGAGAGCTGCTTCGTATGGTTGTATATTGCAAGTCATGAAAAATGTTCAAACAGATGCTGGGTAACTGTTTATTGAACTGTTACAGAAGGAATTCAAACATCTGGTAAAAGCCTTTAATGCAGCTCTGAGATTCCAGGATGCTATCATTGTTCACTAGAGATCAAAATTTGGGGGATAAGAGTCCATTTTGGCCCGCGTTATTAGGTGTTTGGCTACTGAAGCGATGAATGCTTTCAGGTCAGATCGTAGTCTTAACTACCAAGTGATGCCACAGCATGGAAAAAGCAAAGGATTCCAGCAAGAGTCTGAGGTTGTTTTGTTCATTCCCAAGGTAGGACCACCTAATGCAAAGGGGTGCCGCCCAGACAGTAGAGGGAATGGGGAGGTGGTACAGAGATGTGACTGAGAGCTCAGGCTCTGACATCAGCCCGCCCATAAAAATTCTGTCTCCATTGCTTTGAAGCTGTGACCTTGAGCAAGTTGCTTAATTTCTTTAAGCCTTAGATTTCCCCATCTGTAAAATGAGGACCTAGATCACTCACATAACCTGCTGGGCAGAGTGCTTGACACAGAGGAAGCCCTTTAAATAAATGTCGGTTGGTTGCAATTTGTATTGTTTTTAAAGACATCCCTGTTCAATCTGAAATCAGATTTATATGTTTTGTAAACCTAAATCATCAAAATACTGTATTAACCAATGTCATATTTAATTTCCTTTGAATAATTGATATTGAAAAGATTGCCAATAAAAATTTAAAATGTGACGACACCTGCCTGGTTATTGGGCTATAATTTCTCAGCTCCAAATGTACCTTTCTGTGATGGGTTCCATGAGATTGAGGCTGTATTACTCAAATCCTACTTCTCCTTTGTCAGCCGACTCTATGTTAGACTCTGCCAGTAGGGGGCACTAGAGGGAGACTGCAAGGCTGGAGGAGAGGAAGGTGACCTTGTGTCCCCTTGCTGCTACTGTCAGCGTCCTCTCAGTAATGCGTCTCTACTGGGGCAGCAGTAGATGGTTCCAGTCTCAGGTTTTTTCTTTTTTCTTTTGTTTCTGCACAATCAGACCCAGACTCATTGTGTCCTTCAGTTAGGCAACATCTCCTTCTCAAATGTCTGAGTCCCGGCTCTGCAGGGATTTTCTTAGGAACTTCTACGGTGCCAGCAGCAGCAGGCAGCACCGCCTTGTCAGAGATCTGTGTTCCAGCTCCACAGTGACCCCTGCCCGAACTTCCAGTTTTCAACCATCCCCGCTCCATCGCATTGCTGCCCCAGCCCTAGGGGTGGGCCGTGCTTCCTGCAGTTGCTCTAAGTTATCTCAGTGTCCTCTTTTTGTTTTTTCAGCCATCCAATGCCTATTGAGCCAATCCCCTATATTTAATTCTCTCTGGTGAGAAACCTGGTGTGCTTTCGGTTTTCCTAACTGGACCGTGACTGATACAATGTCCAATAAAAGTTAGGGTGTTAGAAAATGGTAACTCGCCCACACTGCTGGAGTGATATTCTTTCAAAAGGGAAATCTGACAGCAGTGTGAAAAAGTCTTTAAGATGTCTAAATCTCTTGACTCAAGATTTCCATTTTTTAGGAAAGAGAGATGCATAAATACGTATGTTCTAAGGTTAACATTATCTATACAGGGAGGACTTAGAAACAGCATAGATGTCTAGCAACAGGGGATTGATAAAGTATAACAGAACACTATGCAGCAACCTAAATCATGTCCTATGAGAACATTAAATAACATGGGTAAATGTTCCTAATCTGATAACAGTAAAAATCTGTTACAAAATAGTGGTTACTGTGTGACACCAACTTTGACAGAGAAGACTATAAAAATATATGGCAAGTCTAACATTATCATAGTGAATATCACAGGTTGTTGGCTTTATGCATGATTTATATTTTTATCTTTGTGCTTTTATGTGTCTTGCAAATTTCCTAAAAAATAAACACGAATTATGTTTATGATCACAAAAACAATTACTTTTTAAAAAAGACTACCTTGAGTTGACACTATGTGGCCTTAGTGAAAAGCTACAATTCAAAGGCAGTAAGGTTGCTCCAAGCCAGCTAAATAGCAGTCGCACATGTTTTCTGATAACTGCAGCGTGCACAGAGCTGAGGGACAAACACTTTTATACTTATGTAGAAATCATGCCTTACTGCCAGGTGAGACTCCATTGAAGTAGAATTTCTGTGCTGAGGAAAGAAAGGGGCTTAGTAACTCCACCTGGCTTAGCTAATTTACTAAAACTGACTCTGGGGATAGAGTTTGTGGCTTCTAAGTCCACTTTCCTGCCTCAGAGGGTCCTTTTCAATGGCATCGCGTGACTCATGCTAGGAGCACAGTTATGAGAGCAGAAACCATCACCATGGCTGGTGAAGGGACTGCGAAACTGCTCAGCCCCACCTTAAAATGGGTCTGAGAACACCAAAGTCTCATTGCCATTTCAGGAATTAAATTAGATCACATTCATGAAGTGCCTTAAAAATAAGGAACCACTCTACAAAGGGCAGTTGTTCTTACCATCCTCCTTGGCATTAGTGCTAATAGCAGGAGTTGATTTCTTCTTACTCTACCGTCACATTCTGAAACTATTTGCATCAGATGTTGAGTACCCCCTTGTGAAACAGGTTGGTCAATAGCCTCCAAATCTCAGTGGCTTAACATAACAAAAGTGTATTTTTCTTTCATGCTACATGTTGGTGGCGAGTTCTGCTCCACTCAAGACTTGGGCTGATGGAGGTTTCACAGTTTTGTACCTGCACTGCCTGGACCATGAGGCCATCTTGGTCCCCGCAGCAGGGAAGAGAGCACTGAGGCGAGGAGGTCTTACATCAGCAGTTGAAAGCTTCGTCTCAGAAATGATACACACGACTGCCAGGTACAGTCACGCAGGCCCACCTAGCTGCAGCGGGGCTGGGAAATGCAAGGGAGCTCGTGGGATTTGGGGGGGTGTTCCTACGCTTGCCACACTCAGGACTAAGCTAAGTGCTGGTTGATGATTGTGGAGACTCCCAGTTAAGGGGGTGTTACTGCATCTGCACTAAGCCTGGGGAGCCCTGCGCTTCCTGGGGGAGAACCTCCAAGAGGAAGACTACGCTGTGCAGTGGTCAGGCCATTCTGGGGCCTTCCTAGAATTCTAAGCTATTGGTCTGGTCCTTCCGAAGTACCTCCATACCGATCCTCCTTTTGAGCATCATCCAGAGAGAAAAGTTCTTTATAAAGTGTCAAAGGGCCTATCCTAAGTTTGGGTCAGATGCCCTTCCTGCTCCCATAGTCTTCTGTGCCTCCTTGCCAGTAAGAGCATGTGCCATCTTGTGTTGCAAGGATCCAGTCCTTTGCATGCACCTTCCATTGGACTGACCGCAAATCCTGTTGTATTCACAGTCTCATCCCTAGCAGCTGACATCGTACCTGGTAAGGTAGGCAGCAATAAATGTTTTCAGAACAAATTAGAATTCAAATGTAAGTTGATGTTACTATTAACTTTTTACACGGTTTGGGCAATTATGATACGAATCTTCTGCCATGACCACCCTTCTGCATGCCACACATTCTCAACTAAATATCTCTTCAACATGAGCAAGTAGAATACAGGTCTTAAGGAGCCAGACTACCTGGATTCAGCACCCAGACATCTGTGAGCTGTGTGATCTTGGGCAAGCTACCAAACCTCTCTGTGCAATGGGGGAGGGGTTTATAATGATTTCTATCTTATAGGTTGTTATGAGGACTAAACAAGCATTTCAAAGAGTACTGGCATGCAACAAGTGCTCAGAACTGACCACTGCTATTATGATAGCTCAGGCTTCTCCTTGTTCCTTCTTCCTGTCCCTGTGTTCCACACCCTTTACAGGTGTTCCTGGCAGAGTACTTCCCAAGGACCTTTTGCTTTCTCTAAACCCTTCCAAAAGTGGTGTCAGGCCCACTCAAGAGCAGACCCAGGATTTCAATGAGACTGGAGGGGTGTCCTGCAATGATTCGTGGCAATGCTAGTTCCATGACACGTTCCAGGCAAAACAAAACGTTCTGTAGCAAATTAAGCTCAGGGAAAACAGACACCCTCTATATAATGTGTGTCAGGACGCTAAAGGCTTTGCAAAGTCTTGCTGTAAACTTTGTTTAGTCGCTGTGTTCCTAACTTGCTTGCATTTTGTGTTTTTGTTTTGTAGAACACTTACAGCAGCCTGTTGAATACAACCGGGAGTATTGATGGCTCTGGAGTTAGACAAGCCTGAGCCAACTGCCACTTGCCAGGTGTGTGAACTTGGGCAATTTCCGTAACCTGTGGGGTTCTCGGTTTCCCATTTGCAAAATGGCAGTCGTGGTGCTGACTTCATAGCATTGTAAGTGGTGAATAAGACAACGTGAAAGCTGCCGCCTGGCCCACGGGGCAGCAGGGTCACTGTTCCGTCCTCCCCGTCCCCCTGTATTCCCGTGAGCTGCTGCCTGGTGAGGGCATGATGGCTATGAGAAAATGAAGACCACGCCTGCTCACTGGCCACCACTCCGACACTCCTATGAAGCTGCTGCTCTTCTGATCATAGCTGGCATCGAATTTTTTCCACTGTGAATAATATTTAGTATCCACATGATCGTTCCCAGAGATCTTTATTGAGGACAAGCGTACGGGGCAGGCAGGAGCGGGGGAGGATTCAGGTTTTCGCTGGTTCAGTGGGGAAGTAGGCCTCTCCCCATCAACAAATATTATTTTTATCCTTAGGAGTCCTGTTGCTGTTCTCTGTGCACATTGGAGGAAGTCAGTTTGAGAGAGAAGACTTCTGTTTCCGGCAGTTTTATTTTCTTTTATATCAAATAACTCATATCATCTCTTCATTTCAAGGTGTAGATCTGGGACCTTTGCCATGCTCCAATGTGCGTGCAGCGTTTCGTTTTGGTTTGTTTTTTTTACTGAGCACCAGCTTCCTCTGTTGCCTGAACAGCTGTGTTTGGTTCTTGGCAGCAAGTGTCGTCTGGAGCTTAGCGCTGCCCTGCCAGGAAAACATGTAGAGTTTCTTGAATGAAAATAAATCATGGAAAATTTGCTTCTTGCCATTGAGAAGCAATCTGTAGCTATGTATCCTGGGTGCCTAGTAAGTACAAGAAAATTCTATATTTCAGTTATAACAGGGGTTCACTTTCACACACAAGGTGAGAAATGATAACCAAAAAACGGACAACGGATGGAAGCAGCAGCTTATTTGTGACTTATAGTCTTTACTAAAAATATTTATTAAACTCTAGCTATGCACACCATGGTGGGTGACAGCACAAGTATTGGGCATGGAGGTAAGAAAATGTAGGTATGTGCCTTGAGGAACAGTTTGAATAGGGACGTTGGGATGTTATTTGCAAAGAGTTGGGAGCTGTGGACAGTGTTTAAGCAATGGCAGAATTTGAACCAAATGGTGCCTTAGGAAAATTAATCAGGCATTAATATAGGAGTTGGGTGAATTGGAGAGGGAGGAAGAAGGGAAGCAATTAGAGGACACTCATAAGATGTGACCTGGGGCAGATGTGACCTGTATTTGTGAAGAGAGTGGGAACCGAGCCTGAAGCGAGATGACAGGCCCTGGCGACTGCCTGCACTGTTGATCGCTGGTTGGAGCCACGGCTGCCGGGTACCCGGGGGAAGTGCTCCAGCCTGGCCAGTACCCTGTAACTTCCAAATCTTTATCTCCAGCCCATTTCCCTCTCTCCTGAGCACCAGGCCCATTTACATTCCACTTAAAAATCTTACTCAAAATGCCTGAAACAGAACTACTTGTCACTCCCCGAACTGCACCTTCACCTCTGTCACCAGACCCTCAGAATTCTCTTTCTTGACTGATGCTGTTTCTATGGTAACCTGGGAAGCACATCTCTCTCTCTCTTTGGTTTATGAACTGACTGAGAAACAAGCACAGGGGTCAGATGGGCAGTGGGGTGCCCGTGAGTGTTTAGCAACCGGCTCACAAAGTTCAGGACACTTAACCATTAGTCTTTGCCAGCTGGTACTGGCTGGCTGCAACACACCACTGTGATCAGAGTCATTGGATCCGCTTTATTACTGGCGATCTGGAGAACTCGGCTCGATTCTTTAGCTCTGACCTGCAGGACATATATAATTTGATTGGGAAGTTTATTATATAATAATATTATCATGATGTACTAGCAATAAAGTTCATCTGTGAAGATGTTAGGCTTTATGAAGTACTTTAATATTTATTCTCACATTCTTCAGAATGTCCTGGAGGATATTAACTTACCCCCTTACACTCTTCTGCCGGAGGAACTCACAGGAGGGAGAGACAGGGGTGGCAGGAAGGGCACTCACAGACGAGGGACCTGCAGGGGATAGGAGGGGTGGTTGGGTTTCGGCAGACAGGGGAAGGTAGGGCATGGGGAAACAGAGCAAAGGTAGGTTTCAGGCCAGACCTCGGAGAGCACTGGGAGTTGGCCCCGGGAAGCCACAAGAGCTTCTGAACAGGACAGTGGCAGGACCAAAGCGGGCAAAGGGTCAGTCTAGCAGTAATGTGTGCAATAGTCTAGAAAGGGGACGCCTTGGAGATGTGGAGAGAAGTAGCTGTGACTCTAGCCAGGGCACTATTACAAATGGCCAAAAAAGAGTTAATGGAAGCCTAAACCAGGGCCATTCATTCATTCAACAAATGTTTATTGTCTGTCTACTATGTGCCAGGCACTATTCTACGTGATAGGAATACAGAGTGAATAAAACAGACAGTCCCTGCCTTCCTGGAATTTACATTCTATTAGAAGGGAACAAACAATAAATAAAATCATTAAATGAACTAGAGCAGGTCAGATAATAAGTGCTGTGGAGAAAAATAAAGGGAATAGGATGGGGTGGGGGTGACAACTTTAACTAAGATGATCCGAGGAGGCGACATTTTAGCAAAGACCCAAAAGACACTAATGCCAGTAGAAATGGAGACTAGGGGGTAAATTGTTGGACCAAGGAGGCAAATAATCAAGAAATAATTTTAAAGAGAGAGAGAATCTCACCTTCATTTAGACAATGAATTGGAAAACAATAGGATCATAACAAATATTATAAAATATATAGAATTAAACCAAACTTGAAATGTATTTGACCTTTGCGGTTTGAAAAGAGTCAGTTAAATATATTGATTAGTCTTTACTGGATTTTATGGAGGAAATTTTATGCAATAGTAGTATTTGTATCTCTAGGGGTTTGAGATGGCCTTAGATCAGAGTGAAATGAGTAGCAAATGGAGGCTGATTATAATAAAATGCTTCAAATTCCCTGATTACTCCAGTGCCTTAGCGAAGGACCTTTTTCCCTCCTCCTTTGTAAACATTTATCATCGAGGTCCCTGACAACCCCCTGCAGTGGATGCTGTGGTGTGCGGCCCGGAACCCCCCTTAAGGACCAGGATGCTCATTCCCTCTGATGCTGGGAGTGTTGGGGACTGGGGGCTCACTGACAGAGAGCCACTTGCCTAGGGACAGGCCCCTCCCTGACCTCCCAATTATTGGTCAACAGTCGCGGGGAGGTTATGAAGGCCGGGCCATCTTGTTTCAAGTGGTGACAGCTCTGAAGGGCCACCCTAGTTCCAAAGCATCCTACTAGGTTGGCTGAGACCTGTGTTGTGATCGTATTGCAGTTCAACTCTTCCCTCAGTCCTTCTATTTCCTTTAGCCCCCTCCCCAAAGATGCTGATCCCAATGGCCTCCCCAATAGACTTCTGCACACAAACCCTCGTCTCAGAGCCAGCATCCTAAAAATGCACCTAGGATGCTTACCCTGCTTTAACTGCCTTCTGCCCCTAACTACCTTTCCTTATGTAGACAAGCATGGCTTGTCTTCCCCCTTAGAGTGTAACCTCCGTTGTGTGCCCTAGAGGGCTTAGCACTTGTCCTTGTTACATAGAAGACAGTCTCAATTTACAGGCTGTAGAACACCATTTCTGCACCCAGCTAGAGAGACCAGGGAGAATTCTGTTCATGACACAGAATTCTAAGGTTTGGAAGTGGGGAGCTCAGGCCCGCAAGTGTTTGTGCCAAACCATTTCTCTAAAGCTGGTTTTGGTGGGGATGCGGCCCAAACTCTCTCTTATTCCTTGCCAGGAAGTGAAAGTCTTTTATCACCACCTGGGAGGAAAAAGGGGTTCAACGGCCCAGCAGAAATAATCTTACATTTTGGTACCAAAACTTAGCTCTTGATGCAATAAACTTAAGAACTTACTTTTAAATGTGTGTTTCTCAAACAGAATATTTGGCAGGGGTGGAGGCGGGTGGGGAACGCATTCTCAATATAGCAATCTTTTTATAAAGGTTTGTGAGCAATTGTTTCCTTTCTAAAAATAACAGAAAATCTCATATTTAATGTTTTTAAATCATGGAGATAATAGTTTAGCTTATAATTGTATGCTAAATGGCATGATTAGATTTAACCAAAATGTTTTAACTCATAAACTATATGCTACTGTGAAACTATGGTACTGCTAAGGTACTGCAATGGTGCAAAAGAGCCGGACTCCTTCAAAAGTTTTCAGAGATAGCAGGTTACTCAGAGGAAGTAAACGTAGGTACCGCTAGTAAGTCTTGGCTCTGTTAGATAAGGTAGAAGAAGGTCTAGCGGAAAGAACTTCTGCTGAGGGAAGAGGTTGGCCTCAGGTAGCTTGGGAGGAGGGCACAGGGGGAGAAGGGGAAGAGATCCAGGAAAATCTGAGGGGAGGCTGGTGACTCTTAGAGACAAACCAGGTAAATTCCATACATTAGTGTCTCCAGGGGCACCAAGGGTGTCTTAGTCAGTTCGGGGTGCTACCACAAAATCACCGTAGATTGGGAGGCTTAAACATCAGAAATTTAGTTCTCATAGTTCTGGAGGCTGGGTTGAAGATCGAGACGCCAGCCAATAATGTTTCTGGTGAGGGCTCTCTTCCTGGTTTACAGACAGCCACCTGCTTGCTGTATCCTCACAAGGCAGAGAGACAGAGATCGTCTCTCTCCTGTTTCCTCTTGTGAGGGCACTAGTCTCATTCATGAGGCCTCTACTCTCATGGCCTAATTAGCTCCCAAGGGCCTCACTCCAAAGACCATCGTATTGGGGATTAGGGCTTCAAAATGTGAATTTTGGTGGGAAAAAAACGTTCAGTCTACAGCAACCAATAAAAACAAAAACAAAAACAAAAAACACCGTTTGCCTGTTATATGCATACATTGTTACATAAATATTTGCTCTCTATTGAGAACTTTAGTTCACGACTGTGGCTATACAGTAAAACTACCTGAGTTTTAAAAACATCAGTGACCATTAAGGTCCACCTCAGACTAATGGACTCTGAATCTTGGAGGGTGGTGTGGGGCTGGGTATCCATGTTCTTTATAAACTCCACAGTTATCCTTCTGTGCCTCCAAGGTGGGAAAACCACTGGTTTAGAATATTTGTTGAACATGGCTGAGATGGATAACTCAACGTGTCCTCCTTCATATAAAGTTATTAATAGAAAGATACAGAGGTATGGACTTCTTCCCCACTCCCTATTGAAATTTGGGTTTGCCAAATGAAATAACCACTTTTAATTGGTGGAGGTTGTCCTCAATGCTCTGGACAACTCAAAACTTGCAGTGCCAAGCCCCTGCCAGGTGGCAGAAAGCAGGGCACTAGGCGTTGAGTACCAGCCTCACTCCATCAGCCACCCTGTGAGACAGTGTTCCCCAGTACCCCAAGGACGAATAGCCACATGAGTCTCCCATATAGCCAGGTGCCAGCGTGGGGGGAGGGGCAAAATTCTGGAAGATGTTACATTTCCTGGAGCTGTGCGAGCAGAAGAAAGTGAGTTACCTAGCCGGACAGTTAAAATGATTGGCTTGGACTAAAATGGCCAGAGGGGACTAAGCTTTAGTTCTTTTCTTACATCCTAGCAAGAAGAAAGAAAATCAGCTCTTCTACAGACAAAATAACAAAGCTCACATTTTCTCTGGACACAGAAGGCAAGTGATTTTGCACGCTGATACATAAGCTTATAAACACACACAGGAATGCATCCGTTCACATGTGCCTATGTGGATAAACACATCCCAACACTGTAGACCAAGGCAGTGTACACTGGGACTCAGAGGCACAGCCAGCAGCCGGCCTGGTCTGGGATTCTGGTGGCAGAGAAGGAATGCCAGCGTGTTGGGTGCAAATCCTGACATACGCGTGTGGGAAATGTTGCAAAATAAAACCCTGCAGGGCTGCTGCTGACAAGCCAATTTTCCTGGGAAGTACGGCATTCATACAGCGAGCCGGCCAGACACAGCCAATCTTCATTTCCAATGTTTCTGTTGTCCTGAACACAGAAGTTCTACTTGTCACCATTTGGTGTCAGTATTTTCTATCTTAAAAGGTCTCTGGGTTGTAAAGCAAGAAGCTCTGTTGGAGAAAGTCTGGAGTATTTCATTTATGAATAAATTACTTTTATTTCAGAAGATTTTACTATTCTTCCTTCTAGCCTTCCCTGCTTCGTTTCATGCTCTGTAATTTTTTCCCTTTGTGCAGAAAAAGGGCAGCTTCCTCTTTATCTGCAAAGGCCAGTGTCAGGCTTACACCATTCACTCACTTAACCAACAAAGTTTGAGGACAAACATCATGTGACACAGATTCCTCCTTGTACAGAGCTTTTGGGATTCTGGAAGGCAGTGTACCTAGGGCAGAGGCAGCTGCCGGAGGCAGCAGTTCTGTGGAAAAAGAGGTTTGGCTTTGAGAATGGCTTTTCCACTTGGCAGCTGTGTGTCCTTGGATGAGAAACTTAACGTCTCTGAGCCACAGTGTCTTCATACATAAAACATACATAATAAACACTGACGTAATAATATACAAACCAGTTTATCATGAAAATTGAAGATGTTGAAGGATGAGTAGGGAGAACACAGAGGATTTTTAGGGCAGTGAAACTACTCTGTATCATACTGTAATAGTCATTATACATTTGTCCAAACCCATAGAATGTGCAACACCAAGAGCGAACCCTAATGTAAACTGTGGACTTTGGGCGATAATAATGTGTCCACATAGGTTCATCAGATGTAGCTAACATGTCATTCTGGTGGAGGATGTTGACAATAGGGAAGGCTATGCACTCGTGGGGGAATGGGGTGTATGGGATATCTCTTTACCTTCTGCTCAATTTTGCTGTGAACCTAAAACTGCTCTAAAGATAAAGTCTATTTTAAAAAATTAAGTATGGTACTTGCATTCCTGGGTACTTACTGAATGTCTGTTTAATGTGTAAGCAGAGGCTGCTCCGGTCATGTGGTCTTCCAGCTCTGGGGCTGTGCCAATAGCATGGGGTTTGGAGTCAAATCCAAGTTCCATCGTTTACACTTGATGGCACTTTGATGACAGGTAATTTGCTTAAATCCTTTATATGTGCATTTCAATTTTTACAGATAATGCCAACCTGCAAATTGCTCTCTGTTGACAATGTACCAATCTGCGTTCAGATTACACACCACGGTATGTTATCAAACTGTGGGATATTTACGAATGTGACATGTGGAAGAAGGTATCCCAGTGGACACCTTCTTTTCATTTGCTTTTCTTTTAATATGAGTAAGGTTGTGCATCTTTTTATCTATCTAAGGGCTACTTGTATTTCTGTAAACTATCCATTTATATCTTTTGCAACATTTTTCTACTGGGCGTGTTGTGTTTTTCTTATTGATTTGTGGGATTTGTTTATATATTACAAATTTAACCTTCTTCCCAATCATAGGTTCCAAATACTTGTCCCGATTTTGTTTTCTGACTTTTGGCTTGATAAATGGCAATGCTTTTTAAACATGGAGATTTTTTTTAATGAAGTCAAACGTATCAATCTTATCTTTTATGGCTTCTGTGTTTTGCGTCATATTTAGCCCTTTCCCACTCAGAAGTTCCAAACACCAGATGGGGGGAGGAAATCCCATGTTCTCTTCTAGTTTTTTATATATTTATTTTTACATTTAAAACTTTAATGCACTGGAATTTATTTTTGTGTATCAGGTGAGGTATTAAATCCAAGCTTCTCTTCCCCCAAGTAGCTTCCTGCTTATCCTAGATTCTTTTATTAAACAATCTGTATTTTCTCCGCTAATTTGAAACCTATCTAGGTTTTGAAAGAATGAACGAAGGTCAGTGACTTCTGAATTTGGGAGCAAGAGGATGTCTAAGCTGCAGAACTTTAGACTAGTCTCTTAGCTCTTTCTGAATGGTGACTCTTGTCGTTTGGAAAAAGAAGAAATAAATGTGCATTGATCTGAAAATTTAGTTCAACAAATAGCTGTGTGGGAGAGTGGAAAGAACACAGGCTCCCAAGTTAGAAAACTTGCTTCACTTCTCATATTGACTAATTGTGGGCAAGTTACGTAACTCTCTGTGCCTCAGTTTTCTCCTCTGTACAATGGACGCAATAATAGCATCTATGCCATAATATGTTGTAAAGTTCAAGTGCATTAGTGCTCTATAAACTACAAAAGACTATAGGCATATTAGTTGTTTTTGTTTGTTTGTTTGTTTGTTTTGAGACAGAGTCTTGCTCTGTCATCCCTGGTATGGCATGATCATGGCTCACTGCAACCTCAAACTCCTGGGCTCAAGCGATCATCCTGCCTCAACTTCCTGAGTAGCTGAGACTGCAGGGGTGCACCACCACGCCCGGCTAATTTTTTCTATTTTTGGTAGAGACAGGGTCTCACTCTTGTTCAGGCTGTTCTCAAACTCCTGACCTCAATTAGTTGTTATTAATATTTGAATTTTTACAAGGTAGTACAGCATTGCCAGCTAACTTATGCAACACAATTCTAGATTTTTGAATGTTTCATCTTGAAATCCTCTCAACTTTTGGGGGGTTGGTTAGCTTCTTTTTCCATACTGGTCAATATTCTGGGTTTGTAATTTTTAGTTTTTTAAAAAATCTGTTTTCTGATAGCATCTGAATTGAGGAGGCAATGGCAAGAAGGGAAGGGGTGACTGGCAAATTGGTATTATCCACAGGGTTTTGAAGGAGAGTGATCCAGTAGAGGGACAGAAAATGGGAAAACCATAGGGGGAGTGAATGAGTTTATCAGGAATCTTATAAATACAATTTTTCCTGGGAAATGTTAAACTTTTCTGTATCATCATTTATAGAAAAGTTTTGTGGGCAGTATACAATAATGTTAAGAGTCAGACAGTGCAGTGGTTTAATCACAGTCCCTCCTCTTATTAGTAGGTATTAAACATCTCCAAGTCCCAGTTTTCTCATCTGTGCCCAAGGGGTGGCAAAGATTAAATGAGGCGCTATTCATTCCATCCTCATGCTCCTGTGGTTCTAGATTGGAGGTTGGAGTAGGCAATTGAGGAAAAAGGTCAGTCTCACGATGGTGGCTTGTGTCTGCTCTGGGGAGATGCGGTAGGACCCGTTGGCAATCAATCCTGCTGGAGAGGTGCAAGTGGAATCCAGACACTCTTCCCCATCCCACAGACAAATGTCCCTCCCCACTTAGAAGCCCACGGAAGCCAGGGCAGAAGAAGATGCTGCTATTTTGATCACAAGGGGAAGGCAAAGTGTCCAGGGGACAAGGGGTAGGGATAGTGGGGGGGGTCTTAAAGAGGGGTCTATGGGACCAGCAGAAGGACCAGGAAAAAATGAAACCATCATTTGATTGCAGCTGTGGCACACTTAATGAAGAAAAATGTGATCACAATTTAATTTCTTGGAACCAGAGAAACCTGTTCTTCAGCGTTCTTTCTGCTGCAAGCCTGGCTTTATCAGCCCTTCTATCAACCGGGCCATCAATCCATTATGCGGTGGCTAATCGTGATTCTGGATGAGCGCAGAGCCCTTTCACTACATTATCACAAATGCTTCCTGCTGGGGTTGGCGGGGGAAGGTGGCTCCAAAATTCCTTCCCTGTTTAGCACATTTCGAGTATATTCTATTAAGTTCTAAAAATTTGGAAAGAGGTCACCCTAAAAACACCCCATTCATCGGTTGGTCCGGGTGTTGTAATGAACGACAAGTGATCATAACTAAGTGGATTCTCAGGAAGGGTACTGGAAACCACCTCAGGATGTTTACGCTTTTTGGGGGGAGGTGGGGGTGACATCCCTTAATTTTCAATGTGAATTTTTGGTTAATTCTCATACCAGCCTAGAAAACCGTACATGTGTTGATGTCTGCGTGTGCTCTCATTACTAAAAACCTACCAGCAGGGTCAGCTCCATGGATGTGTGACCTGTGTGGTCACAGGGCCCCACACTCAGAAGAGCCCACACTTGGCTTAATGCTCTGCGCTCGCCATCTTGAAATTCTTAATACTTTATGAACAAGGGGCCTAATGTGTTCATTTTGCACTGGATCCCACAACATACGTGGCCACTCCTGCTCACTGTGAAGTAGTGGACTTTGTTCAAAAGGACAAGCAAGTTAAAAAAAATTTGATAGTTACCAGTATACCTGAATGGTACATACCATTCAGGTATGTAGAAAATTATACACCAGTGTCTACAGGGAAAAATGCTTCATTATGCCAATGTATACACAAAGGGTATGAATCTTGAATAAACAGCAGTAAAGAAATGGTTTTGAAAGGAAAAAAAATTATAGTTAATTTATCTGGTTTAGGAGCATTAATTCTAACCGCATCATACCCTATAGTTAGAGGAAGTGAGAGAGGAATAAAGAGACCGAGAAGAAAAGATCAGCCAAGGGTGTAGAAGAGAAACGGAGAGGAATGAAGGGGTGGGAGAGGGAAATGAATCAAGTCTTGAGCTCAGCTGTCTTCTTTTGATGCAAAAAAGCAATTTGCATGGTCACCCCTTACAGTGTGTGCATTTTCTGATAATATAAATTTATCAGGGAGATAGATTGTGTGCCACCTTCACTGTGTGGCTTTTACTCTTTGTTCATCTGAGCTTGCTTTGAAACAGAATGGAAACCTCGTCGTGGCAATCCCTTTGGGTGGCTAAACTCAAAGTAAAACCAAGCCGTGCAGGAAGCTTTGATCTCTGACCTTTCCCTGTGTTGGAGGCTTGCCTTAATCTGTAACAATAACGTTTTTAAAAAAGTCAGCCTGTTTTCTTGTACTGTACGAATGTGTATATATATCTTTCTCCCCTAAATTTTCAGTATTGCTATTTTACTTTTTGTGGCCACCAGCCATTTCTTTCACCATGTTTTCTTTTAAACGGATACACCAAAGAAATGAATCTGTTGCTTTAAGGGGGGGGGGGGGAAATT
>RJWJ010034185.1:0-17460 GCA_004363605.1 Indri indri | reverse complement strand
AATTATTTGTCTCCATGAGAACCATAATTCAATTTTATAAAATAAAATGAAATACAGCAAATAAGTTACTTTGAGAGTTGCTGCCAAGAGGAGTGTCATCAGCCAAGAGAATGTGAATAATGTGATGGGATATAGGGTACCTTGGGGAAACAGATTGCCAAAGATTTACAATTACTAATTTGAATTCAGAGCAGTACAATATAATGCAAATATAATTCTTTGTGGGGGGGGGCAAAGAAGTTCCTTTAAATTTTTATCCTCACCTGCATGTTTTCTCTTTCAGAAAGTATTAATAAATGTACTGATCTGAATCTTTTATTTTGATTAACACTGGCTTGCTCTCCAGAGACCTGTGAAACTAGATGGGGAGGGGTGTTTTTCATTCTGAGAAATACTCAGGGATAAGGTCAGTTCTGTTAGACCAAACCTGGCTAAGGATTTGATCTCGGCTCCATGGAAGGTAACGTTGTTCTGGCAGCAGATATAGGATGTGGCTGAAATTTGGCTGTAACAGAGCTGGAAAGATCCTTCTGAGCAGATACTGGTAAGATTGATAAAGATTCTAGATTAGCTGTGGCTGACAGTGTCTGAGGAAAGGAGAGGTGATAATCAAAACTAGTAGAAAGTCAGCAGTTAGGGACTCAAAGAGCCCAGGGTTAATAGGTCAGAGAATGGTTTAGTTCAGAAGCATTTTGTGGTCCCGGATGGCTCTGAGTAATTGATTAGGATCTCCAACTCAATGCTAAATTGTTGCTTCACTTAGCAGATATTTCCTCAACAAACATGCAAGCAAGCCTCAATGTTTCGGGATGGCAGGGTTTATTTCAAGTGGGTGTCAAAATCAAGTCTTAGAAGGAAATACAAGTCAGGAGAGCAGCTACAAAAGAAACATTAAGTGAAACTACTAAATAAAACAGGACAATAATGAAACGTTGAGAAACAGGTAAGATTTGACTGGAGTATCTAAGGGGGAGTGTTGGAGTGCAGTGGGGGAATAGAGATGTACCGGTGGTAGTCGGAAGTCGAAAGGGGCAGTGTGGAGGCACCTAGCCTCTACAGGTATAACTTCCCTGCCTGGATTGGATCTTCCCAGAGTCAGGAGAAACTTCCTGTTGCAGGGAAAAGATAAGCAGAACCCTACCAGCCCCCCTTGCCACTGCAAACAACTATAGTCCTAGCTACAGGAGAATCCCATAGTCCTTGCAAGCCTGAAACCTAGTTTAGACAACTGCCACTGGCAGACATACCCCCAGGTTGGCTGAGCAAACATGTGAATGTGTTCACAGCTAGAGAAACAGCCCCATAACCCCAACACCAATGCCAAGTTGGTTGGCCCACCATGGCATGCATGTGTCCCCAAGCTGAGAAGCAAATCAGTGAGCCCACCCCTGGCAAAGCCATAATAGTGCTGCTACAAACTCTCAACCTAGGTCACCGAGACACTTGCAAATGTCACCAGTGTGGATTACAGCTGAAGAAACTACACAGAGACTACACTATTGCATCCACCTATAACCAAAGCCAATGCACCCCACCAAACCAACACCCCAAGACCCATTTGTATGAACAAGTCTTCCCTATGAAACCTACTTCATAAAACTGGAAGAGTTGACTTTTCCATCAGATGCATAGAAATCAATGGAAGGACACCTCAAACATGAAAAATCAAGGAAACATGACAACTCCAAAGAATAAAATAATTCCCCCATAACAGAACCCAATAATAAGGAACTATGCCAGAAAAAGAATTCAAAATAATAATCTTAAGAAAACTCAGATATAAGAATATGGGTAGACAATTCAACAAAATTAGGAAAATAATTCATGATTTGAAAGTGAACAGACAAAAACGACCATCATGAAAACATGTGAAACTGTAAAACTCACTGGTAGAGCAAACTACGCAAAGGATAAAGAGAAAGGAATCAAACCCTGTCACTATAGAAAGCCACTCAACCAAAAAAATAAGCGAGGAAGTAAGCAATAAAAGATATACAAAACAACCAGAAAACAATCAATAAATGGAGAGGAACAAGTCCTCACCTATCAATAACCCTGAATGTAAACACAATACATTTAAGATGTATAAACTGGCTGAATAAATGGGGGGGGGGAACCAAAAAAACCACAAGACCCAACTATATGCTGCCTATAAGAAACTCACCTCACCTGTAAAGATGCACATAGGCTAAAAGTGAAGGGATGGAAAAAGATATTCCATGCAAATGGAAACCAAAAGTAAGAGTAGCTGTACTTACATTGGACAAAACAAACATCAAGTTAAAAGCAGTGAAAAGTGACAAAGAAGGACATTATATAGTAATAAAGGGACAGTTTCAGCAAGAAAATATAACAATTGCAAACATTTGTGCACCCAGATATATAAAGAAAATATTATTAGATCTAAAGGGAGAGATAGACTCCAATATAATAATAGTTAGGGACTTTAACACACCACTGTCAACATTGGATGGATAATCTAGACAGAAAATCAGCAAAAAAAAAAAAAAAAATTGCATCAAAACTGTACCATAGGCTGGGTGTGGTGGCTCATGCTTGTAATCCTAGCACTTTGGGAGGCTGAGGTGGGAGGATCACTTGAGGTCAGGAATTCGAGACCAGCCTGAGCAAGAGTGAGAGCCCGTCTCTACTAAAAATAGAAAAAATTAGCCGCATGGTGGCACATGCCTGTAGTTCCAGCTACTCAGGAGGCTGAGGTAGGAGGATTGCTTGAGCCCAGGAGTTTGAGGTTGCTATGAGCTAGGCTGACACCATGGTACTCTAGCCCAGGCAACAGAACAAGACTCTTTCTCAAACAAACAAACAAACAAACAAACAAACAAACGAACTACACCATAGACCAAATGGACCTAACAGATATTTACGGAACATTTCACCCAACAGCTGCAGAATGCATTCTTCTCGTCAGCACATAGAACATTCTTCAGGATTAACCATATGTTAGGACACAAAATAAGTTTAAAACATTTTTAAAAATCAAAACCCCATGAAGTATCTGATCAAAATGGAATAAAAGTAGGCATCAATAACAAGAGGAACTTTCAAAACTATACAAATACATGGAAATTAAACAACATGTTCCTGAATAGTCAATGGTTGAAGGAAGAAATTAAGAATGAAATCATCAAATTCCTTGAACCATATCAACACCTATGAAACACAGCAAAAGCAGTAGTAAGAGGCAAGTTTATAGCAATAAATGCTTAGATCAAAAAACTAGAAATATTTTAAATAAACAACTTAATGAAATAATAAGAAATATCATCTCAAATAACCAGAAAAGCAAGAACAAACCATGCCCGATATTAATAGAAATAAAAAGATCAGAGCAGAAATAAGTGGAATTAAGACTTAAAAATTATATGAAAGATCCATAAAATAAAAAGTTGGTTTTTTTAAAAGATAAATAATATCAAGAAACCAGTAGCTAGATTAACTACGAAAAAAAGAGAGAAGACCCAAATAAATAAAATAAAAAATGAAAAAGGAGATATTACAATGTATACCACAGAAATACAAAGGATCGTTAGAGACTACTGTGAATTACTATGTGGTAATAAATTCCAAAACTTAGAGGAAATGGATAAATTCCTGGACACATACAGCCTACCAAGACCGAACCAAGAAAAATAGAAAACATGAACAGACCGATAACAAATAATGAGATTGAATTAGTAATAAAAAGTCTCCCAACAAAGAAAAGTCCAGGACCAAATGGCTTTACCACTGAATTTTACAAAACACTTAGAATTAATACCAGTTCTTAAATTATTCCAAAACATTGAAGTGGAAGAAATTCTTCCTAACTTATTCTACAAGGCAAGTATAACACTGATACCAAAACCAGACAAAGACACAACAAAAAAGAAAACAACAGGCCAATATCCCTGATGAACATAGATGCAAAAAAATCCTTAGTAAAATACTAGCAAACTGAATCCAATAACACATCATAATGATGTGGTATTGATACGCATCTATTGATACATACACCATGATTCACTGGGATTTATCCCAGGAATGTAAGGATGGTTCAGCATATGCAAATGATACATGATACATCATATATCAACAGAATGAAGGGCAAAACCTATACGATCATCTCAATAGATGCAGAAAAATCACATAATAAAATTCAACATCCCTCCATGATAAAAATTATCAATAAATTAGGTATAGAATGAAAGTAACTCAACACAAGAAAGGCCATATATGATAAACCTACAGCTATCATCATAACTGCATGAGGAAAAGCTGAAAGCTTTTTCCCTAAGAGCTGGAATAAGACAAGAATGCCCATTCTCACCACTCTTATTCAACATAGTACTGAAAGTACTATCAACAGCAATTAGGCAGGAAAAAAAAAAATAAAGGGCATCCAAATTGGAAAAGCAGAAATTTAAGTTTCAGATGACATGATATTTTGTATAGAAAAACCTAAAGATGCTACCAAAAATCTCCTAGAACTGATAAACAAATTCAGTAAAGTCGCAGGATACAAAATCAACGTATAAAAATTGGTAGTATTTCTATACACAAACAACAAACTAGCTGAAAAAGAAATCAAGAAGGCAATCCTATTTACAATAGCTACAAAAAAAAATCTAAGAATACATTTAACCAAGGAGATGAAAGAGTGAAAAATCTCTACAAGAAAAACTACAAAATACTAATGAAAGAAATTGAAGAGGATACAAAAAAATGGAAAACATCCTATGCACATGGATGAGAAGAATTAATATTGTTAAAATGACTATACTATCCAAAGCAATCTACAGAGTCAATACAATCCTTATCAAAATACCAATGATATCCTTCACAGAAATAAAAAAATCCTCAAATTTGTATGGAACCACAAGAGACCTTAAATAGCTAAAGTATTCTAGGCAAAAAAACAAAGCTGGAGGCATTACACTACCAGACTTCAAAATATACTACAAAACTGTAGTAGCCAAAATGGCATGATATTAGCATAAAAACAGAAACATAGATTAATGTAACAGATAGAAATAAATCCATATATTTAAGGTCAACCTTTTTCCCTTTTTTTTTTTTTTTTTACAAAGTTGCCAAGAACATACTTTGGAGAAAGAACAGTCTCTTCAATAAATGGTGCTGGGAAAACTTGCTATCTGTATGCAGAAGAATGAAACCAGATGGTCACCTCTCACCCTATACGGAAATCAACCCAAAATGGATTAAAGACCTAAATATAAAACCCAAAACTATAGAACTACTAGAAGAAAACAGAAGAAACACTTCAGGACATTGGTCTGGGAAAAGATTCTATGAATAAGACTGCAAAAGCACAGGCTGTCAAAGCAAAAATTGATAAATAGTATTGTATCAAACTAAAAAGCTTCTGTACAGCGAAGGAAACAATCAACGGAGTGAAAAGACCACATATATATGGGAGAAAATATTTGTGAGCTATTCATCTGGCAGGGGATTAATACCCAGAGTACACAAGGAACTGAAAGATCTCAACAGTGAAAGAGAGAAAAATCTGATTAAAAAATGAACAAATGATCTGAACAGACATTTCTCAAAAGAAGACATACAAATGGCCCACAAATAAATGAAAAAAATGCTCAACATAACTAACCATCAGGGAAAGCAAGTCAAAACCACAGTGAGTTAGGATGGCTATTATCAAAAAGACAAAAATTAACAAATGTTAGCAAAGATGTGGAGAAAAGGAAGCTTGTATACACTTTTTGTGAGAATGTAAACTAATACTACCACTATGGATAAGAGTATGCAGTTTCTTAGAAAATTAGAAATATAATTATAGTATGATCCAGTAGTTCCAGTACTGGGAATTTATTTGAAGTTAAGAAAATAATTATATTAAAGAGACATCTGCACCCCCTTGTTTATCGCAGCACTATTCACAATAGCCAATGTATGGAATCAACTTAAGTGTCCAATAATGAATGGATTTTAGAAAATGGTATATATACACAATGGAGTACTATTCGTAGATAAAAAAGAATGAAGTTTTGCCATTTGCAGTAATGTGGATGTAATTGGAGGTGTTATATTAAGTGAAATAAGCCAGGAATAGAAAGCTATACACTGTTTGTTATGACTCAAATGTGGAGGCTAAAAAAAGTTGATCTCATAGAATAAAAAGTAAAACAGAAGATACTAGAAGTTGGGGAGGGGAAGAGATTGGGGGGGCAGATAAGAAGAGATTTGTTAAAGGAAATAAAATTACAGCTAGATAGGAGGGATAGATTTTAGTGTTCTGTAGCACTGTAGGATGACTATAGTTAATAATATAGAGTTTCAAGTAGCTAGAAGGAGGATATTGAATGTTCTCAATACAAAGAAATGATAAATGTTTGAGATGATGGATATGCTAATATCCCTGATCTCATCACTATACAGTATATGTATGGAAACATCACTATGTACCCTATAAATATGTATAATTATTATACGTCAATTAAAACATTAAATTTTTTTTGAAAGAGAAGAAATCTTAAAAAGGTTCAGGGCCCACAATGTAAGCTAAGATTTTTGTCCATTATCAGATAGATCCACAGAAAAGTGGGAATATTATTTGAACCTTAATTTAATAAGTTAAAAATCTATTTCCAGTTTTTTGATATTGACAACTAGAAAGATAGATTATTTAGAACTTTTGCTGAATTGATGATATAAGCAAACACAACAAAACTAAAGGCTCTTAAATTTTAACTCATTTGCATTGTACTCTGTAAATTGTTGTACACTATTGTCATTGTATAATGCTAGACGTCACTGACACTTGCTTTTTCTGTGGTATCTGAATAACACTAGCTGTGCCACAGCCTGGCCAAATCTATTATTTCTTTTTTGCAGATGCTGGAAATTCAATTAAATGGGTTGAATCCAAAAAGAAAAAAAAAGAGAAAGAAACAAACAAACCTCAAACTATTGCCTTCTGTGCATCAGTCCTGAGAACTGATTTGGCTTAAAGTCTTTAATATTATAGAACATTGCAAACATTAATTGTTCAACGTAAAAAATCATTTTCACATTATGCAATATTTATGATAACTAGTGGCTTTAAAATCAGCTATAAAGTTGATCTTCCTGCCCCTCCAAATACAGTGGGAGAAGGAAAGTACCAGCTCTGATATTTTCTGATGTGGTGAGTGATCTGATTGATGATGATGATGAGTTATTTTAGATTTTCAACTGATGAGTCTTTCCATAGGCAAACCAGAAGGGTTGCCAATTACATTTCAATTTTTTCCACAAAGTTATTTTGTGAGATTAGATCTCTCACAGCTGAAATGACAAAATTAATGAGAGTGTATAATAATGTTTGGATATAGTAAATGATACCAAATGGAATTTCTGTCATCCAGTCCAGTGGATCTATGGTTGACCATTATTCTCCAGTGAAATCTTTGAAAGTACAAATAAAGTCGTAATGAAGTACCTTACCAAGTAAGAAAATCTTGGCTTAAATTTACCTTCCATCTCCGAGTCAGTAATGTGTTAGCCGAGTCAGAGTGTGAAGGAAAATAAAACTCCCAAGTTCTCTCCTTTTGGCTTGGATACTTGTTTGAAAAGTGCAGTAGGCAGATTAATTCCATTAAGTAATATTGATAGAACTCTTAATATATGGAAGGCACAATATGGGACACAAAGAGAATTAAAACATTGTACCTTTGTCAGAGAATTTACCATCTTTTAGGAGAGATAAATCTAAATAGAAATGACTATCAATATAAGAAGGATTATAATAAATCAAATCTTTCAGAATATGACTGGGATACATGGAGTTCATTACAATGATGAAAGAAGGGCAGACAAGAAAATAACCCCGTTTCTAAAGACGTTGTTACTCCTTCTAAATTATTTACTAGATGTGTAACGTTTGTGTCTTAGTGTGGAAACTCTGTAATCTTCTCTTATCCACCCTCCATCTTCAATCCTCCCCCAAAGAGGGATAATAATTTAATTTGTTTAACTTCAGAGCATTGATTAGACAGTATTTGCTAGTGGGTAGGGATGCTATACATTGAAAATTACATACATAGGCTTTGTGTGTTTTCTCCTTCTTGTCCAATGCAGCTGAAGCAATGAGCTGATCCAGGCTGCACTGCCAGAGCAATCCTGGCCAGATTCCATTATATATTCTCTTTCTCTTCCTCCTCTGCCAAAGAATTTTGTCCAACTCTCTAGGAATAAAGTTGTCCATCTCTTTTCTGCACTCTGATGTTCCAGCCATATCTGGGCTTAAAACTTTGGCAGTGTTCTATGTAAGCAAACTTGACATTAGCCTTGGGAACAAATTCCTCTTATTTCGTCTACTCCAGAATTTTGGAATGTGTGTTGGTTATGGCTTTCAGCATACTGCAGTGATAAAATCCTATACTTGGGTGTGGGAGTGGTGGGAAAACACAGGCTTTGCATCTTTTCTAATACCTGGTATGGTTTTCTGTGATTGAGTGGGGACATATACATGGAGACTTATGTTTAGGAACTGATATGACTCATAGCAAGATGAGATGTCTTAGTCTGTTTTGTGATGCTGTAGCAAAATAATTGTAGACTCAGTAATTTCTGAATAACAAAAATTTATTTCTCAAAGTTCTGGAGGCTGGAAAATCCAAGATCAAGATTCTGGCATCTGGCGAAGGCCTTCTTGCTGCATCCTTGCATAGCAGAAGAGTCTAAGAGTGTGATCCATTCCTGCAAGCCCTTTATATAGTGGCATTAATCCATTCATGACCTAAACACCTCCCAACACTGGAGCGAGCATTGAGTTTCTAACACGTGAATTTTGGGGGCCACATTCAGACCATAGCATGGAGTTTCCTGCATCGGGAAATGAGGGTTGCATCTAACATGGGGACCTGAAAACGTTAATAGAGAACTAACTTGACTGTGTGGAGCTAGATGAAGAGGAACAAGAAGCTACATTTTACAAGGGTGTGCAATTCCAAGGACTGTTATTCTTGGATACTATGAAGTTTTTGAAGTTTAAAGCACTATACAATTATAAATTATTAAGCTGTAATATTAATATTATTTAAGAACTTCAAATGGCTTAGCCAAGCAATGTAATATAGTAGGAAAATTGGGTCTTTAGTTGTAGATACAATGTATTGTTTGTCACTTGACAGCTTTCCCTTGCTTCTCTCTCAGTTCATTCTGCGAAATGGGAGTAAATCCTACTCCATAGGGCTATAATGAGACTTAAACTCAATATAGCACAATAAGCACCTGCCGTAGTCCCTGATACACAGTGAAGTATCAATAAATTATTGCTACTGGTATTACTGTCTTGGCACTTGGTAGGTTTCCAATAAATAATAGTTCTTCTACAACTTTTTTTTTTTTTTTGGTAAGGACAAGATCAGGCTAGTTTCAAACTCCTGGGCTCAAGAGATCCTCCTGCCTCAGCCTTCCAAAGTTCTAGGATTCCAGGTGTGAGCCACCATGCAGGGCAGTTCTTCTAAAATTCTTAATCATTCTACATAGTCATATACCTAGATTTGGTAACAAATATGTTAAATCAGTAGCAAAAAATTAACTCTTAATTTTATTATGACATCTATTGGAAATCTTAGTGAAGTTTTGATTATATTAAGATGATATGGCATCATTATGCCAAAGGTACTCAGGGATAATCAAACCTGCCCCAAACTACAGCTGATTCTCCCTGTAGTCCTAAGAGAGATATATACATAAGGAACATCACCGTGGAAGCAAAGAAAGACTTTATTACTGGCTGGACTTGTGCCTGAAATTCCAGCACAGAGTGCTTATAACCTGGACCTTTTTCCTGCCTCCTAGTCTAAACTTGAGGGCTTACTGTGTTCCTGCAGAGAAAGATAAAACACAGAAAAGAGAATGTGCCAGAGTTAAGGAATATCCATATGTATGAGACACTTCATTTATTCATTAATTTAAATACAGTGATCCTGTTCACTAGTAAACATGTCTAACCACTGTCTTGGAATTAGATTAGCATTCTTCTTTTTTGAAGAAAGCCCAAAAAAGGAGAAGGCAGGGAAGAAGCCTAGAGGGGTTTCCCTCTCATATACTTAGGTTCTACTGTATTTGGTTCCTTCTTTCAATCGCTGGACTTAAAACCAAGTGTATAATTAATCAGGTATGTAGATATTTTCCTCAGAGGAAGAAATAGAGAAATGTTGGGGAATTTTGACCACTGTCTAAATGTGTCTGCTTTTCTAATAATGTCTAATGGTCTAAAGAGATGGGTCAAAAGCAGAGTAATTATCTCCAGGCCATATTATTTAATACGCCTCAGGCTGCTTGTTGTCAAGGAGAAATAAAACCCTTGATACCAAAGAGAAATTAAACTCTCAAAATTAGTTTCCCTTTCACAAAGCAAAGTAAAATTAAACCTTCAAGCCTGAAAATTTCTCTTCCTTTATTTTCTTTTTGTGTGGTTCCACCGAGAGTAGCTGCACTCTGGCAGGTCGTTGGATTCCTCTTTTCTGCACACTGTTCCTTCAGTACCTCTAGAGAGGGAGCAATCCAACACCAAGTTCCCTTTTACCAAAGACCTAAGAATCTACAAGAAATTTAAAAATCACATCATCGAGCCCACACCCACAAAAATGAGAAGCAAATATAACATTTTCAGAACTCAATACACACTACATGTGTACTTGTCTTTGCATGGACGTGTGTTTTGTTTCTCTTGGGTAAATACCTAGGGTCGGCATTGCTGGGCCATGCATTAGATGTGTGTTTACCTTTACAAGGATCTGACAATTGGTTTGCAAAGTACCTGTGCCATTCTATGTTTCCATCAGCACCAATTAAGACTTCCAGTTGCATCCTCTGCATCCTCTCCAGCAAGCGATATTGTTTGTTTTTTAATAATGTTTTTTGTTAGCCATGATAGTAAGTGTAGGAGGGTATCAAATTATGGTTTTAATCTGTATTTCACTAAAGACATAATATATTTGAATGCATTTATTTGTCACCAATATTTCTTCTTTGGTGAATTATTCAAATAGTTTCCTCATTTTTATTGGATTGATTGTCTTATTGAATGTAAGAATTCTTTAGTCTGGATACATGTTATTTATCAGATATGAATTTTGCAAATAGTTTTTCTCAGTCTGTGGCTTGCCTTTTGACTTTATTGATAGAATTTTTCAAAGAGCAGAAATTTTAAAATTTTGATCATCTCAATTATTTATTTTTTAAATGGATTATGTTTTTGGTGTTATACCTAAGTAATCTTTGCCTAATCCAAGGCCCCAAAGACCTTCTCCAATGTTTTCTTTTAAAAGGTTTATAGTTTTAGCTTTACACTTAAGTATATGACTCATTTTAATTTTTACATATGGTACAAGGTAAGGGTCAAAGTTCTTTCTTCCTTTCTTCTTTTCTCTCTTTTCTTTTTTTCTCATGTAGATGTTCTAGTGCTATTGCTTAAGAGACTATCCTTTCCTCATTTGTCTATCCCTTTAGCAATTTTGTGAAAAATCAGTTGACTACATACATGTGAATGTACCTCTGAATTCTCTATTCTTTTCCATTGATCTACATGTATGTGTCCTTAGATCAGTAATTGATCGATCACTTTAGCTTTATAGTGATCTTGAAATTAGGGAGTGTGAGTCCTCCAACACTGTTCTTTTAAAAATTATTTTGGCTTGCATTTCCATATAAATTTTATAATAAGCTTGTCAATTTCTACAACAACAAAAAAAAAAGTCCTGCTCAATCTATACATCAATTTGGGAAGATCTGACAACGAGTCTTCCAACCCGTGAACATGACTATTAGTTTTGGTTTTCTTTGGTTTCTCTTGTCAATATTTTCTGGTTGTGGCATGTATGTTGTACACATATTTCATTAAGTTTATTTCTAAGGAAGTACTCTCCTATTTCTAGTTTTCTCAAAGTCATGAATGAATACTAAATTATGTCAAATGCCTTGTCTGGAGCATGATCATAGGGTTTTCCCTTTTTTAGTCTGTTGACATAAAGACTTAAAGGATTGATTTTTGAATGTTGAACAATCGTTGCATTCCTCGGATCAGGCCCGCTTAGTCATACTATATTATCCCAGATTTTATTTGCTAATATTTTTGGTAAGGATTTTTACATCTGTGTTTATGAGTAATTTCTTTTCTTTTAATATATCCGGTTTCTGTATCAGGGTAATATCAGCCTCATAAAATGAAATAAGAAGTGTTCCCTCTGCTTTATCTCCTGGAAAATTTGGAGGAATTGGTGTTATTTATTTCTTTGATGTTTATTAGAATTCACCAGTGAAGCTTTTTGGGCCCTGAGCTTTCTCTGTGGGAAAATTTTTAACTCTGAATTAAACGTTCTGTATAGACACTGGGCTATTCAGTTTATTGACTCCTTTTTTAAATTTCAGAATATTATAGGAATACAAAAGTTTAATTACATGAATTGCTTCTGTACAGTTTGAGTCAAAGTAATAGGTGTGTCCATCACCCATATAATGTGCATTGTACCCGTTAGGTGTGAATTTCCCCATCCCCTCCTCCCGCCTGCTTGATTTCCATTGAATTTTACTACCGTATGTGCACATGAGTATTGACCTGTAAGTTTCAATTTAGTAGTGTATCTACTCCTTCTTGGGTGAATTTTGGTAGGAGCTTGCATCCTTCAAGGAATTTTGCTATTTCATCTAAGTAATCAAAATTATAGGCATTATGTTGTTCATAATATTCTCTTTACATCCCTTTAACTGTATGAGTGATACTCCCTCTTCCTATAAAAATATTAGTCATTTTTATCTTTCATTTTATCTTTTCGATCAATCATTCGAGACGTTTATCAGTTTTGTTGAGCTTTTAACAAACCCAGCTTTTGTGTTTATGAATTTCTTCTATTTTTAATTTCATAATTTGCTAGTTTTATTTTTATTACTTCCCAACTTCTATTTTCTTTGGGTTTAATTTGCTCTTTTCTATTTTCATAAGGTAGAAGCTTCTATTATTGATTTGGGAACTTTCTTCTTTTCTAATACAAGCAATTGAAGGTATAAATTTCCTTCTGATTGCTGCATTAGCTGTGCCCCAAATTTTGATAGGTTGTGCTTTCATTTTCAGTCAGTTAAGGTCTTTTCTAATTTCTCTAGTGATTTTTCTTTGATCTATGAATGTACTTAAAATTATGCTGGTTAATTTCCAAATCTTTTGTGGTTTTCTAGATAGCTTTCTGTTACTGATTTCTAGTTTTTAGTCTGTTTTGGTCAGAGAATACACTTTGTATCATTTTAATACTTTTTTTATTCCACATTTTAAAAATTGTAGAAGAATACATTTAACATAAAATTTACTATCTTAACCATGTTTAAGTGTACAACTTGGTGGCATTCAATACATTTACATTGTTGTGCAACCATTACCATCATCCATCTATAGAACTCTTTTTATCTTGCAAACTGAAATTTTGTGCTCATAAACAATGACTTCCCATTCTCCATCTCCTAGCCTCTGGCACCTACCATTCTAACTTTTATTTCTATAAATTTGACTACTTTTGGAACCTCACATAAGTGTAATCACATGTTTGTCCTTTTGGGATTGGCTTATTTCACTTAGCAGAATATCCTCAAAGTTTATGTGTGATGCAGCATATATCAGAATTTCCTTCCTTTTTAAAGGCTAAATAATATTCCATTGCATATATATACCACATTTTGTTTATCCATTCTGTTGAGATTTGTTTTTGGCCCCAAATATGGTTTACCTTGGTGAATATGTACACATGAAAAGAATGTATATTCTGCCATTGTTGGGTGGAGTATTATATAGATGTCAATTATTTCAAGTTGGTTGATAGTGTTGTTTAGGTTTTCTATATCCTTACTGATTTTCTGTCTATTTGTTCTGTCAATTATCGAAAGAAATATTAAAGCCTCAAACAAAATTGTGCGTTTGTCTATTTCTCTCTTCAGTTCTTTCAATTTTTGCTGTGTATGTTTTTATCTCTATTGTTAGGTCTATATACACTTAGGATTATTATGTCTTCCTGATGAATTGACCCAGTTATCATTATTTAATGCTCCTGTGTGTTGTTGGTAATATTCCTTGTTCTGATTTCTGCTTTGTCTTTTATCAATCTAGGAACATTCACTTTCTTTGACTAATGTTTGCATAGTATATCTTTTTTCATACCTTTACTTTTAACCTATCTATGTATGTATATATTTAAAGTGAGTTTCTTATAGAGAGCATTCAATTTTGTATTCAATCTGACAATCACTGTCTTTTAATTAGGGTGTTTAGACGATTTACACTTAGTATAATTATTGATATGGTTGGATTTAAGTCTACTTTTAAATAGTTGTTTTCTATTTGTCCCACATGTTCTTTTTTCTTTTTCTTCTTCCACTGTCTTCTAGATAAATTATGGATTTTTGATTATTTCATTTTATTTCTAGAATTGGCTTATTTGTTATACCACCTTTAAAAACAATTATTGGTTGCTCTAGAATGTAAAATATATATCTTTAAGTTATGACTGACTACCTTAAAAGAATATTATACTGCTTTCTACATAGTCTAAGAATCTTACAATTGTATACATAGTATGCTAGGGAGTACTCCCAGTTTCCAACCCTTTACCAGTGATTTTTTTTCTGTTATTCTAAACTATTAATTTATCCCAGTTCTTTTAAACTGTCATGCTAGCCTCTTATAAATTTTATATGTTTGTCTGTTCTCTTCTTAATTGCTCTTACAGTAGTCACTTCTTTCTCCATGTTCTGCCAAAGATGAAATAGTTTCTTTCTGTGTCCTCCTTCCCCTCAGAGGAGCTTGTCACTCTTTGGAATTAGTTCATTTGGTTGCCTAGTGGCTTCAGTTCTCTGACAGGCTCACAGAATGTTATGATTTTATAAATTGTTCAGTTTGGTTTTTTGTTGTTAGTAATAATGGCTAAAGTGGTACATGTTTGAGCTTTCTGCATCCTTAGTGAACATGGAACTTCAATGACTGAGATTTTGGCATTTTGCTATTAAGTAAATAATCTAAATTTCCGTGAATAGAATGTGGTATTGAACTCCAAAACTCACTTTCTCTCCATTAGATCACATTGACTTATTAGGCTCTTTAAAGACCCGGAATAATACTAGTAAATTATATTTATACAGGGTTTTTCCAGTTAAGAACAATTTAGTTTTTATACTTAGCAGCTAATTGAATCTTTGTAGTCTTGTGTTTTACACATTATTAAGGTCCTCAGCTTGCAGGTGAGAATTAATAACTTAAGCTGATAAATAATAAAGATAAAACTCAAACCTGCTTATAAACACATAGAGCTTTTCAAAAATCCATGCCTATGTGGATATTTAAAATGGGTATAGGCATATGGATTATTTAAATATTGAGTTTATTCCCTAAAAATTAAAAAAAAATAGTGAGAAGTTTAGTTCCTGAAATGGAAAACCAATTAATGAGAAATGACACTTAATACAAACTTTATTAATTATAGAGCTACTTATAACCATTGATATCATTCTTTTCTTTAGGCAAAAGTAAAATGGATGATTATCTTTGGAACTGCATAGTTATTTTAGAAAAAAGATTTGGCTGTTCTTGTAATGAGCTGTAACTGCTTCAGAAATAATACCACCATATCTTTTCTAGCATTTGTCTATCAGTGGGAGACCATTATTAGAGCACAAATTAATATTTTATTAATATTATCACTTACACATGTCACTTTAATAACCCATGTACAATTATACTGAAAAAATAAGCCTCACAAAATTCATCAGAAAGACAAAGCAAACGTTATTTTTGAACTTTTACATATTTCAGACCTTAAGATTTATAGGATTTAAGGCTGAAGCAAGTGGATGCTTCACTCGTGCCACACATATGAGATAGCACAAATTTGAATAGAATGTTCTTTCTAATACATGTTTTAAGTGAATTGAACTCTATTCCTAAAATTGGTCCAAAGTCACAAGAAGAGAAAGGGTAAAGTATTGAGTTTATATAATGGGAAAATTATACCACAAATAATTTAATATTTTAATAGATTTTGGATTAAGATCCTATAAATTAGGAACTAGAAGCATGTGGTAAGAGTTGAAGAAAATAACAAACCCTGTCTCAAAATATATTCTATAGTTCCTAAATTCCTGCCACTGAATTACCTTTATAGGTTTGGTGTATTATTTCTAAATACAGCCTGGGAATTTCACCTTTTATGTAGAAGGGGAAAAAATGTCAGGCTAGCCAGACCTCAATTTGCAAAAATGATGGCACTAAGGGACTGGGATTGTGGTCAGATGAGTGTGAACAGGAAACAGATCAGAAAGGATGTAAAGCTTATGACACTTCCTCAGAGGGTTATCTTGACAAACCTGAAGAGGCTGGACATACATGAGAAGAAAAGATAGCAAGGAGTAAAAGATTTCAGCTGCCTGACAGTTTTCCACAGTGACTTGGTGGAGGATGTACTTGCTAACATGGATAGTGTCTAGTCATCATCACCACCACGTCAGTGAGTGTACACTATTTGCCAGTATTCACCATGTCCACGACACTATTCTGGAAGCAATGGGACATAAGAGGAAGAATGTTTTCTTCATTTAGATGGTCTATTATATATTTGGGGATATATTGGTACAGAGAAAAGCAAAGATAGGTAATAGCAAAGATACATATCCACAAAAGAAACTGAGAATCACACTGAATGTTACATAAAAGTGTGGTTTGTAATTTCTAAAATCAGATAATCAGGACCAAATTCCAATGAGGCAGAGGGATGTAATTTGGTCCCTGATGACTGAGAAGGGTTTGGATGAGTGAAATGTAGGGGAGGCACCTTCCAAAGGGGGTTACTCAGAAGAAGCAAAATATAAGGGTGCAGATAAATTTGTCTGGAGCAGGTGATGCTCTGTGGGGAACAGTGAGGAGGTCTAAAACAGGGTTAGACTGTGGGGTCTACTGCTCATGTGTCTCTTACTCTTTTCCTTAAATGCGGATGTTGCCTTGGTCTCTAACTGCAAAGTCCTTTGCACGCTGCATATTCTCCCTAGGGACTCATCCTCTCCCGAGACTTCCATTATGAAGAATATGTGCTGACAGAGTTTAAGCTTGTAGCTTGACTTTGGGCAAGTTGCTTAAGCTCCTTGTACCCTGGTTGCTACATCTGAAAAGAAGAGAAATAAAAATATTGTTATTTTCAAGACTTGCTAGGAGGACAAAAACAAGTTAAGACATGTCAAAATCTAAGAACAGTGCCTAGCACATAATAAGTTCCCAACGATATCATTTTTCCAGCCATCTAAGCTAATATGTCTCATTACCTTTCTCCCAATATTTAATTGGTCACAAAGTGTTGTCAAATATATGCCTCTCCATTCCCTTCCTTCACTCCCCTCTGGCACAACCTTAGTCCAGATGTGCATCACTTCTCAGCTATGTTGTTGTGATAATTGTAATAAACTGATAAA
>RJWJ010034184.1:0-17408 GCA_004363605.1 Indri indri | reverse complement strand
TAAATCTGGTACATATAATTCTTTGTTTATAAACCAAGAACGTTCAGTGATACAATAAATGGAATCTGCAGTGGTTCCCTGTTACAGATCTCAAGAAAATAAGAATTTACAATTTGCAATTGTAGTAAGAATTTACAGGCTGTTTCTCCTGGTTTGTTTGAAGTGTGTAAAGATCTATTATCCTTAGAAAAAGGGGCCCAAGAATTACAGGACACTCACAAGAGTTAAATTAACTCCAGAATTTTCCTGTAAAAGTGTATTGAAAACAAGCTTTGGTGGATCAAGCAGCTGGTGAAATAAACCATTATGGGAAATTAAGGAAGAATGGAACAGTAGGTGGTTTGCTTCTAACTACAGTGGAGAATTTAAAGCAAAAAATTTAGGCTCAAAGTGCTAATTCTCAGCTCAACTGAGAGTCTGAAAACCATGGACATTCTAAGAGTGTCATAAAGTATTCTCTTACTCTTGTTGCTATAGGGCTTATGTATCTGAAATTCAGGTACCACAATATTTCATGTGATGTGGTGAAATTGAGTTTGTGATGGCTTAATATTGTGTTAACTTGTCTAAGTTTCCCAGAATCCCCTTGCTATGGTTTGCATGTTTTTACCTCCTCCAAAATTTATGTTGAGACTAAATCCCTAATGCAACAGTGTTGGGAGGTGGGGCCTTTTGTTTAAGTCATAGGCTCACTTTCATTAATGGATTAATGCCACTATAAAGAGGGCTCATGGAAGTTGGTTCACTCTCTCTGCTCTTCTGCCATGTGAGAAAATATGTTCCTTCCCTCTGGAAGAAGCAGCATGCAAGGGGCTGTCTTGGAAATGGAGACTGGGCCCTTACCAGATACAACACCTGCTAGTGCCTTAATTTTAAACTTTCCAGCTTCCAGACCTGTAAGAAATAAATTTTTGATCTTTATAAATTACCCAGTTTGTGTTCTGTTATAATAGAATAAAACAGATTAAGACATCCCTTTATGGCATGTTTCCATGTCAGAATTGGTCATAAGAGATATTTGCAAGCAATTTGGAAAGTAGAAGTGAGTAACTGTAGCCATTACTCTCAGAAGGCCATTATGCATAGAGGTGATAAGAGACAGATGTAGAAATACTAGCAGATTCCAGCTTGTCTTTCTTATCTACTTGGAGACAGACAGATGCACAAATTCCAGTAGATTGTAGTTTGTCCTCACTATCCAACATTCCATGTCCAATTCTCCTATTTTATTGCTTTCCCAGCTGACCAATAATAACTCCATGGACATATCCATCAATTTTCCTTCCACATCTCTCTCTGACATACCTGGCAACAGGAGGGCTGGTGAGTTAAGTCATCTTTTATCTTCCCTTTTGGATCCCTGTTTTCCTAGTTTCTTCCCCAGTAGTACAAGATTGTATTTCTATTTTTAAAAATTCTTATTCTGTAATACTCATAGTGATTTTGCTTCCTTGACCGAAATTTGCTAACATGTCTTGCAAGAGAATGTCAACTTTCCTTAAGCCTCATCTCAACAAACTCTCATTACCAGTCCAGATGCAAGTATCACTTCATGGACCATACAAAGTCAATCTCAGAGGAAACTTTTAAATATCAAAAAAGCTGCAAATTTCTCATTTATATTGGCAAAAATTGAGGGAATATGTATAGTAATTTATTCTGTGGGTGCTTCATAAAACAGAGAGGAAGATCAGTTTGGGCAGTCTGATAAGTGGATTGCAATGTATCATGCTTGATTAATAGAGGATGGTTCAAATTGTTTGCTTGATTGGTTAATTAAATCATAAGCTCAGGCTTAGCCTATATTGAACTTAGGAAGAGAGAAAAGCAATCCATTAACCTACTCATTTATTGTGTCCAGTAAGGGGGCCTCAATAATCTTCATTAATAATGACATTGATAAATACTTTTATTAGTCCTTGAAAAGTCCTTGTAGAGAACTTTAATAACTCTCACAGCCAAGAGGAACCTAAGGATACATGATGACTAAATATAATGTGATACCTTTTATGGATGCTGGAACAGAAAAAAAACTAGGTTAAAACTAAGGAAATTCAATGAAATGTGGACTTTAGTTAATAATAGTGTATCACAATTAATTAATTTCATTAATTTTGAAAAATGTGTAGTAGTCATATAAGATAGTAATAGTAGGGGAAGCAGAGTGGGGGGCATATGAGGAATCTCTGCTTTCATCACAATTTTTCTCTAAATCTAAAACTTTTCTAAAATAAAAAGTTCATTTAACAAAAACATACACTATTTACTTTGATATCCTTTTGATAAATCCCTTTGATATCCTTGTGGAAACAACCTATAATATCATCAAAGTCTTCCTTCTGTTTTTCCCCACAGGTGTATAAAACTATTTAGCCAAGTTGAATTCTCATGTCAACAATAAATTGTCAACAAGTCCAGTGATTTTAGATGCTTACTTCAGAAAATGAGAATCCCTAAGTCACAGAGTGAAGAGTTCTAGGATTCAGGAGGTAAATGTAGTTTGATCTCAGTCCATCCATAGTGGCGTGCTGATGTCATGAACCCATTATGCATTGGTAGCAGACAGGCAGGAGTTGCATGAAGTCAAACACGTGGACTGCCCTTGCCACAGTTGATCCCCTCGTATCACCACTACTACTGCCCAATCTGCCAGCAGCAGAAAGCAATGCAAATCTTAAAAAGACATCAGAACCAGACTCAGCGGAAAAAGTAGGAACATCCAGCCATTTGGCAATAGTTTGATTTCATTAAATGTCTTCTATCATGGAGGAAACAAAATATTTTGTTCTCCTTAAAATAGAACTTATTCTGGGCATAGGTTTGACTTCCCTACCTGCTGTGTTTTCTGTAACCTTAACCACAGAATTATTAAAAATCTCATTCAAGTTATGCCCTTTCATACAGCATTGCTTCTAAGCCACTTTATGGCAAAAGTTGTACCCTACCATTGAGAAACAACTAGTCACATAGTAAGATATAATGACTTCTTGGGGCTCAGTTATATTAATAATATTAGTGAGGAGACAACTTGTAAGCTTGCATTGCTTTTTGTATAACATGAGGTGCATATTCTGAATCACTGAGTGGAATATAATATTGTTTTTTCTTTAGTAAGAGGAATCAGTATGTGGAAATGGGAGAGATGTCTTTGATCATTGTGTTTAGTTATCTATTTTTCAATATTTTGATTCCTGTTTTTGCATCAAAAGAGTTTGAAAAGAGTTGTACTGGGATTGTCTTGGGATTTGAGAATGACATTTGACAATATTGGGTCAATTGAACTCTAGCCCAATAGACTAAAAAGTGAGATGGAGTGTTGATTGGAGTGATTAAAGTGGAATATCAAGATAAAATAAGGTTGTTCCTACAATATGGAGTTAGGAGAGAAAATATATGCAACACAGAGAACTCTCTTAGGTGTCTCTCGGTATTTCTATATGTCTAATGGTAACTGATAAAAAAAGAAAAAGATCAGAGCAATGTAATGTAGTTACAACAGCAAGGTATGAAACACTTCAGGGAAGATTTGCATTACTTACTAGTGGAAACGCAAGCTTAAAAAATATTGTCAGTATGAAGAAAATTTAAGGGTGGTAATATCTTCACTTTTGTATTGATTGTTTCACAGGTGTATACATATGTGTAACTTATCAAATAGTTCAATTATAATGTGCAATTTATTGTATGCCAATTTTAATAAAACTATTTTTAAAAGTAATAGACAATTTCATATCTGTATATCTATTAAAAAATTATATTATTTATTTATTTATTTTTGAGGCACAGTCTTCCTGTGTTGCCCACCCTAGAGTGCTATGGCATCAGCCTAGCTCACAGCAAATTCAAACTCCTGGCCTCAAGTGATCCTCCTGCCTCAGCCTTCTGAGTAGCTGGGACTACAGGTGCATGCCACCAAGTCCAGCTAATTTTTTTTTTTATTTTTAGTAGACACAGGTCTCACTCTTGCTCAGGTTGGTCTCCAACTCCTGACATCAAAAGTTTAAAGACAAAAATAATATAATTCGATATGATTCTACACAAACTTTTCCAGAAAATTAAATGGGAGAGAATAGTTTTCCTCTTAACCAGTAACATAAACATTACTTTTATTATAAAACCAGACAATAAATTATGAGAAAATGATACTGTGTGAACATAAAAGCAAAATTGTCAATACAAATTTTCAATATCAAATCCAGCTATATACATAGTTAATATATCATGACCAAGAGAGATTTACCCTAGGAATGAAGAGCTGTTTTGACATTTAAAAATTAATCATTGTAATATATCAAATTAGCAGACTAAAGAGGAAAAATCATATAATTACCTACATAAATGCAGAAAAAAAATTTGACAAAATCTAACCTCAATTTCTATGAAAATTCCCAACAAATAGAAGGAATATCCTTCAATCTAACAGAGAGCATTTGAAAAACCTTACAACTATTATCATACCCTATGGAAAGATTTAATATCTTTTCCTAAGCTCAGGAGACCTCAACAATCTAATAAAGCAAACACACAAAAGATGTTACCCAGATTCATAAGAAAGAATTAAACTGCCTTTGTTTGCATTGTCTTTCATGGCAATGATCTGATAGTTCTTGAAGAAATTTCTATGGAGTCTACAAAAAACTACTTGAAATAATGTGTGAGTTTAGCATGTTTTCAGACTACAAACCCAGAAGATAAAAATCAATTGTGTTTGTATGTGTTTGTGAATGAATGAAATAACCTCCAATATTCATGTACTAAAGACTAAAGAAATAGCAGATAAGTAATTAAATTTTAATTACAGAGGTAGGTTTTTCAGTGCTGGACAAAGAAACTTAAAGTAAGAAAGGACAGATAGTTTGAATATCTGCAGTAATAGATTAAAGTCAGTCTTATCTGTACAAATTCATGCTGATTTTAGTACACATACAAATGACTGGCTACAGAAACAAATATGTGTATGTCTACATGGGGTAGTGTACATACATATATTTTCTAGCTATAGCTGTTGGGAGGACCTAGAGATAGCAATAGCCTAACGGCAGTGAAAGTGCCATATCTGGATCTGGTTTTTGAATGCAGGTCTTCAATAAAAGAACTTGGGCCTCCTTTGAGAAATGGATGACTTAAGGGATGGGGCAAGAAAATACAAGATGAGTCTATGGCATCTTGTAATACCATAAAAGTAAGGCAGTGTTAGAATAAGAATGAGGACATGCCACAAGGACACAAGAACCAACTTTAGTGAGCTCCCAAAGGCCTCATCTGTAACAAAATAAATGACAATAGTGTTGGATTATAGTACAAGAAATAACAGGGTCTCTGAGAGTCTATACTGATGTAAATAAACCACCAAATGATAGAATGGATAATGAGTGAGGGAATTGGAGATGGGTAGAAAGGAATGAGTTTAACTTATACAATATAGCAGCAAATCCTTTATATAAATGAAACACAGACACGCATAATACAACCGTGAATGTTTATACTTCAGTGTCTCTCTCTATATATATTCCATTATATTCCTTACATATATTGACATACACATTATGTATACACACATACATACTTGCATTATATATATGTACACATATATCCACATTATACATGTATGTATATATAAAATTTACAGTGTAATTGATACTTATAAAAGAGATGAGCTATCTATTAGGAACTGAGGTTGAGGAAGAATAAGAGAGTGCCTTTAAAAATGCAAAGATATGAGTACACTAGTGGCAAAGACTATATGAATTCCTTGCTACAGAATTAGAAAAAACAATTCTAAAATTCATATGGAACAAAAAAAAAAAAAAAAAAAAAAAAAAAAAAAAAAAAAAAAAAAAAAAAAAAAAAAAAAAAAAAAAAAAAAAAAAAAAAAAAAAAAAAAAAAAAAAAAAAAAAAAAAAAAAAAAACTTGAATAGCCAAAGCAATTCTAAGTAAAAAGGACAAAGATAGAGGCATTGCATTACCTGATCTCTAATTTACTTAAAGTCTAAAATAACCAAACCAGCATAGTACTGGTATAAAAATAGGCACATAGATTAATGGAAGAGAATAGAGAACCCAGAAATAAATCCACTTGTCTATAGCCAAGTGATGTCTGACAAAGTTGACAAAAACATACACTGGGGAAAGGACACATTTTCAACAAAATAATGCTGGGAAAATTGAATTGCCATACGCAGAAGAGTGAGACTTAAATCCCTATTTCTCACCATCTACAAAAATCAATTCAAGATGGATTAAAGACTTAAAGGTCAAAACCAAAACTGTAAAAATACAAGACAATAATCTAATGAAAACTCTTCTGGACATTGCTCTTGGCAAAGAATTTATGAGAAAGACCTCAAAAGTATAAGCAACAAAAACAAAGATAGACAAATGTGACTTAATTGAACTAAAAAGCATCTGCATAGCAAATAAAAAATCAACAGAGTGAACACGCAACCTGTAGAGTGGGACAAAATGTTTGTAAACTACTTATCCCACAGGGGACAGAGATCCAGAATTTACGAGGAACTCGAACAACTCAAAAACAACAAAAACAAATAACCCCATTAAAAAGTGGAAAAAGGACATGAATAGAAATTTTTCAGAAAAGGACATACAGATGGCCACCAAGCTTGTGGAAAAACTAATCCTCAAACTGAACATCACTACTCATCAGAGAAATGCAAAGTAAAATCACAATGACATATCGTCTTTCATTAGTTAGAATTGCCATTACTAAAACTTCAAACAATTGGAGGTGTTGGTAGAAAAGCAGAGAAAAAGGAATGCTTATAGGCTGTCGGTTGGTAGGAATGTCGATTAATACAGTCTCTGTGGAAAACAGTATGGAGATTTCTCAAAGAACTAAAAATATAACTACCATTTTATCCAGTAATCTGACTACTGGCTATCCATCCCCCCCTGAAAGAAATTATTATATCGAAAATATACCTGCATTTGTATGTTTATCACTGCACTATTCACAATAGCAAAGAATGGAATCGACTTAAGTGTACATCAATAGATGGCTGGATTAAAAAAAAAGTGGTATAAGTAAATCATCAAACAATGGAATGGATAATGAATGAGGGAATAGGAGATGGGTAGGAAGTAATAATTTTGACTTATACAACATAGCAGCAAACCCTTTATGTAAATGAAACACATGCACACATAATACAACCATAAATGTTATATATACACAGTGGAATACTATTCAGCCACAAAAAATGGATTAAATCATGTCTTTTACAGCATCATGGATGGAACTGGAGGCCATTATCTTAAGTGAAACAACTCAAAAAGAGAAAGTCAAATGCAGCATGTACTCATTTATAAGTAGAAACTAAATAATGTGTGCATATGGATATAGAATGCAGAATAATAGACACCGGAGACTCAGAAGGTAGGAGGGTAGGAGGAGGGTGAGGGATTAGAAATCATTTAATGGGTACAATGTATATTGTTCAGGTGGTACTTACGCAGAAATCCCAGACTTCACCACTATGCAATATATACACAACAAAATTGTGCCTGTAGCTCCTACATTTATATAAATTAAAAAATACAATGATAATAGCATTTCATGAACTGAGATATATGTATCAAAAACTATGGTAAAATAAAATATAAAGAATTAAATAGAGGTCAAAAGTAGTCCAGTCCTTGATTGCTCAAGTAATTAATAATTTTATCAAGTATCTCATTTGATCAATAGTATAATTTTCTGTTAATAAAAGGTAACTTATGATACTTTCTTCAGAAATAAAAAATAATAAATGTATTTACCCATTTCAAATATAGAACTCAAGCAATTAAGATACTAAGAAGAAAAAGATTCACTAATACACCCATTTTATGAAAGATTCCTGATGTACATATTATCTAGTTGAATTCTCACATTGTTATGGAGGTAAGTATTAATAATATATTCTCATTTTACATGTGAGGAAATAGAGGTTCAGGGAAGTTGTATAATTTATCCAAGGTTACATAACTAGTTTGAGGAAGAACAAACTTCAATTCATGTCTGCTATTCTTTAAAAATCACTCTTCCATAGCACTATTTTTACTCTCTTTTAACAGATCTCTGTGAAAACTGCTTCATTCCTGAGTAAAAGTTGAATTTATAAAGTATACATTATATTCAAAAGGAAAAAAAGTTCTCACATAACACAGGAGTAGTTACTTGTAGTTTTCCAAGAGAAAGTTGGATTTTTATGTTCAAGAGATTAAGAATCTCTCTTTTCTACATATTTGATGCCCTTTTATGACAAAATTTAGCACCGTTTTATGATAAGAACTCTCAACAAAATAGGCGTAGATGGAACATATTGAAAGGTGAACCACAATATCTCCAACTGCACAAACATTGCTGACATTAGGTAGCACGAGTATTTGCTACGTGCTGGTTTTTAGATTAGAGATATTTACAATACTGTGTCCTTAAGAAAACATTTGTCTTGCCACTATTTTCACAGACCAGAAAAAAGCGTTTTCATTGCTATTAATTTTGCAACTTATTTTGTGACGTGTTCTATTAAATTCAAACACTAAAAGAGATCATAGGCGTTTGTGAAATGCTATTCTGTTTATAACAATATTTTATTTTTAATGACATGGAAATATTTAAATCCAGAATGTGATTTACTATGAGGGATTCACATATATTTATGTTTTTTTTTTCACATGAAAAAAGGGGGGCAATATTTTACTCAAAAAAAAAAAAAAACCTATATGAAATCTCCTAAATACATAACAAAAAGCTGCCTTTAATGGGCATTTCTTGTCTCAAAAGCCTAATACATCATGCTTTATAATAGATAATAATCTAAAGTCTCTATTATTTAATATCAAGTCACCAAAAAGTTATGAAAATAACTAAATCAATAATACTATGTGCATAAGTGGTAAGTAATCAAAGTAAGAGTAAATATTTATTTGTAAAAATAAAATTTAAGAGTTGAGAGTAATCAGGCTGGTTAATTGTTTCATACTGGAAATAGATGTGCTTTTCTGAAATGTAAAGTCTCTATAATAATAGGAACTTTAAAAGCCCAAATAAAGGCATAAGTGACAATGCGTTTTTTAAAGAAAGCCCTCGGAAACGAGGCTAAATTGTTTGCCTACTTCACAGTTAAAATTCGGTAGAAAAAAAATTAAATTCTCTCATCACTTTCACTCTGTTTATAAGATTATCTTAAATCAAAATATATGACTAAAGTTACATATCTGTGAATTATTTGAAGAATAAGATATCTATTCTTGTCATCTATTTATTGAATATATAAACCTCTATTTTGTAAAATTTGCTATCCTAGGCCCTGAAAATGCAATAACAAAGTATTCTATTTGCCTTGAAAGAAATGGCATTCTCAAGGAATGACAACTTAAGAAACCAATTATAGCAGAGCGCACCATCCAAAGGATGGACATATTTGAAACTCGGACTTGGCGGAGGGGGGGGGGCATCATATGTAACCTAAACATCTGTACCCACATAATACGCTGAAATAAAAAAAAAAAGAAACCAATTATAATTTGTCAACTATATATATTTGTGTGAAATACAAATTTCTCTCAGAAAACAGGAGAGGGTCAACTAATTGATTATTCAAATATCAAGGAATGTTTTCTCTAGGAAAATATTCTAAGCTGTGGACCAAAGGTGATGAATGCAAGTTAGCCAGATAAAGTACAAAGACAGGGATGGTCAGCATTGGGGAATGAGTGCTCCATATGCAGTGAGAGACCAAGGGCCTACCAGGGAATGACGATGGGAATCGTTGGAAGAACCACAGGCTGTATAGTGTGGTAGAAATGTCAAATGCAAGACATACAAGTGGCCATATAGAGAAAGAAGTAGGGAACAAATAATAAAGAGACTTATAATTATTTTTAGGGAAATATGCATCAGTATAGAGATTAGGGACATTTTTGAGGGTTAGACTTACCAAGGCATGGTGACAGAATTGCCTGTGAAGAATGAGAAAAAGCATTGGGGATTGGTTTGGACAAATGGTCTAATACGAGAAGAAATTATTTGGGGAGGGGGAGGGCAGTGATGAGTTCACTTTTCAGCATATTGAATTTGATTGACTTTTTTTTTACATCCAAATGCAGATGTCTACCAGCAACTTGGTCTGGAGTTCAACAGAGTCCTGGGAAGGAGATAAAGATTTAGCTCATCACATTATAGGAGTAATTTATTTCACAGGTGGTAGATTACATTTCTCCTTGAGTGTGGGTCTAATGAGAATGGAAGAATTAAGCCTAGAATTAAGTGCTGAAAATGTATTATGTAGAGAAAGAGCAGTTCAGAAAAAATATCTGAAGTGTTAGATGGACAAAAAGAAAATGAGGGAAGTATAATGACATAGATTCTAAGGACAAAAATGCTTCCAAGGAATGAGTAGCCAACTGTGTCTAAGACTACAGAAAGAAAGGTAACATGCAAGGTATGCAATGGATTTAGCCATTGAGTGGGTTGTACATTAAGTTGGTCAATTAGTACCGTGAATCTGAAATAAAGGGTGAAGAGCATTAGGGTAGTACAGTAGCACTCTCAGTACTCAACTCACAGTAATCAGCTCTAAGCCAGCTATTATTGAATATCTGTTGAAAGAATGCAAAAAAAAATGAAATTGATTTTCAAATTTTAAAGCATCGGACCTATTGCTAAAACATCAATTTTTGAAAAAAATGTTCCTTAAAACAAATTTAAGGAAGTGGTAAATAGAATTACGCAGTAAGTAATGAACTCATGTCTCATGAGTTGAGACATGAACTCCAAACAGATTAAACAGGCTAAAAATAGGATAGATTTATAAGGTACGCATATGTTTTTCTGAGTTAGAAGTAACAATTTACATAGGCTAAGCATAGAAGCTTAGGAAGCTATATTTCTAATCGTATTCAATATTAATGAAAACAACTACCAAAAATTTTACTGTAAGAAACAGTTTTCTGTTTCTGGACCAATACTGAACACCTTGTATTAACTACATCAAGTTAAGGTAGAAATTAACGTGCAGTCAGAGATCTCATAGGAAGTTTTAAAAAATGATCTGGTAGGCCTCGTCAGGTAGAATGTAGTAATTAAGATCATAATTTCAGGCCTGAGTTGTTATTTTACCAAAATTTACTTGTAATATCCAAAAATTATTACCTAAATGACAGTTAACAATTTACTTAATTTTGCCAAATCTCTACATTTCAGTGGCCACATTAGTAAAATGTAGCTAATAACAGTACTGTGCTTATCTCACGGAGCTACTGTGAGGATGACATGAAATAATCTATGATAAAGCACTTACAAATTGGTGCCTGGCTTATGCTAGATTCTTAATAAATATTTGCTCTATTATTGTGGTTATTGTTTATGATGAATCACCATATAGAAGATTCTATCTTCAATTCAATGGCTAAGGGATTGTATTATGTTTAAATTTAAAAAATCACTTAACTGTGATTTATTATCATTACTACTATCATATTATCATTTGTGGATTCAAGAGAGATTCTCATACAGCAGAATAATTGCATTTATAATTCTTGCTTCCTCTGGGTTTCTCCAACACGAGGGAGTAAACATAAAACAAGAAGTTACGAAATTTATCTATTGCAGCCTTCAGCCTCTGCCCAACTATGAAACAATTGGAGATTTAGAGTTTCATTTCTCACAGAGGATTTGCTTCAAGCAGAAAACTTTATTTTTCAGGGCTAGCTTCCTCAAGCATGTTTATTAGAGTAAGAAGTTTCACATATTCCTCAGATTATTTTTACAGTCATACATACTGATTTCATTTTACTAACAGTATGGAACTTCAGGTTACTTTGAGTTCCCCAGATTTAAAAACCGTGGGGCAGAAAAAAGTTACTCCCAATCAATTTATCTGCCTTCCCATTATTTTCAGTATGTTTAATGCTACAGTGAAACATATTTCAATAATATTGAATTATAGGAAAATGAGAGGAAAATTTGTACTTGTGTTGTTATGGTAAGAAGATATAAACAGCAAACAAACAAGGATGTATTATTACTGTTTTACATAACTTTAAGTAGCTTATAAATTTTCTGTGGAAACTTTTTTTTTGTCTTACCTCAGGCCAAACGAAACCATTTTATTTTTAGCGTGCTTTATAACTTTGCTTTGGAAATCATTACCTATAAATTATTCATAACAAATTCCTATTGCTCAGTCTTTTCATAAAGCTATCCATAATATTTTATAAATGCTTCTGTTCAAAACATTTTAAGAGAAGGGATTTTATAAATAAAATGTGAGGAGTGGAATCCATAAGATCATTTTTGGAGAAGTTATGTAGTGGCAATACTAGCAGAAGAAAATTAAGCAGCTACCATAATGATGAAATATATACATATACATTAGCTGTTTATTATTTTTCTATTATTAGGCTCTGACTATAGAAAATTACATTAATAAATCACATTGATTACAGTTCTTAAAATAGTTTTATGTTTTTAGCAAACTTTATATAGAACTCAGAAAATATATTTGAATACTTTCAAGAAACTTTGTGGTGCACATGTTTTTTATCTTCAGTTTATAAAAACACAAAACAGAAGTTTTACCTAGAATCTCAAAAAAAATCCAATTATCAAAGACATGCAGTTGGATCCCAAATAACAAAGCAGTTTCTATATTCTAATCAAGAAAGTTCTCCTTCATAAACTTAAATTTTTCTCTCATACTTGTAAATTCTTACTTGTAAATTAATACTTGTAAATACTGGAGAGAATTTTGTTTCCTTTTCTTACTTAAAAATACATATTATTTATTCTTAAGTCTACTTTTACCTTTCGGGTACTAGAATACAAAATGTATTTCCTTAGGATAGTTGCTGCTGTCATTTCAAGATTCTGTGAAAATGGATACTATTTAACTTTTTTAAACCTTTTTTTTTGCAAATTTCTTCATTTAGAACATTCTTCTCCCCCAAATATACCATATGGTAATAATAATTTGTAGAGGGTAATTATTTTTAATACATAACAATTTATCCTGTTGTATACAAATTTTTGAAAATATACACTCACAGTGTATAGTGCCTGTGTATGGCCAGAAATTGTTTTTTATATATAACAATGTAAGATCACAGGGTCAAATTCTTCACCGCAACTCAGGTCTCTTGGCTTCAATCACCTTGTTTCCTCCTTAGCATGTACCTGACTCTGCTAAAATAATATGTTTGGATTTTCTATTTAATCTGGAAGTTAATTAAAGGGGCTGAAATAAAATTTGCATGTGTCTAGATATTACTGATTTATTGCACAGTAATTTATAGTTTCTACAGTCATTTCATAGAGCCTAGAAAATATGACCTTTTTGATATTAGCTTTCATGAAGTTAATGACATTTCTGGGCCTAAAACCTTACCATTCTGAATAACTTTCTCTTGTATTGGAAAATAATGTGTATCCCAAGTTTGCTAGTAAATAATGCTGTTTATTTGTCACTACATCTAATTACTCAAACTTAAAGTTAACATTAAAAATTAATAAATAATAAATTTTTTAAATTTTGTTTTATTTATTTTCCAACTGTGCATAGCAACAGTGTATTTTAATCTTTGGAATCTATTATGAAATAAACCGTTATAAATCTGGAGCTCTCGTTGCTGGTGACGTGTAATTTGCTGCCCTTCCTCATTCCGGTTATCCACACACCTGGTGATTATTAACGCTCATTTCTTATTGACTTTGACATCAAAGATCCCTCTACTACACTACTTCTTAGTGACTGATTTCTTTCCCCAATAGCTTGAACTTCAAATCTTCTTCTCCTAAGATCTTGTCTCCCAATGTATGTTAGCAACCAATCCAATCATCTTAGCCTACACCAATAAACTTGGAATCTCTCAAAAATCTCAATTAGAAACATCCTTGTGTCATTCCACCATCTCTTTACTTTCTAGCTCTTTCTATTAACCTGACTGCTACAATTTTTCAATAACCATCAGACCTGCTGGGAGCACCAACAGTTTACTGTTTTTACTTCCTCCCCCCACCGACACAATCTTCGTTTCCCTCTTTATGAGCGATATATCCCATTGCACACGATTATAATCATTTCTGGGCTTACCTCTTGAATCTTGTCCCTCACTCACCTCTATACTTCAAATTCAAATGACAAAAATACTGATCCTTGTTCACGTCTCTGCCTACTCTTCCCCTGCAGGCAGCTCAACATAACTAGAGAAAAATCTCTGCTAAACTGAGGTGCTTCCCAGGAATTCTGTATAGTTCCCCATTCTGTTTGATCTCCATCAATTCTCAGTGATGCTTTCATACTTATCCCTTCTCTTGATTACATCAATACTCCCTTGTCCCTGTTATTTTGGATAAAGTTTTCCTTCTCATGTACACAGCCAAGCTCTCATTTGATACCCTGGATTCCGCAATGTTAGCCTACTTAAAGATAAGGCTCAAGCAATTGTCCCAACTATTTTCCACAATATATGTCCCCTTCTCTATTGTATCATTTCCATCATCATAGAAACATGCTATAATGTATCTCACAATGAAAAGAAAATCTCATGATTACACATTTCATCTGTAACTACCTACATATCAATATTTCTCAGCACAACTTTGCAGAAATATTTCTCAGAAGAGCTTCTTGTGATGTTCGCATCCCCTCTTTCAGTCATTCTTTTTTTTTTCTATATATATTTTTAGCTGTCCAATTAATTTTTTTCTATTTTTTGGTAGAGACAGGGTCTCGCTCTTGCTCAGACTGGTCTCGAACTCCTGAGCTCACAACGATCCACCTGCCTCGGCCTCCCAGAGTGCTAGGATTACAGGCGTGAGCCACCGCGCCCGGCCTTTCAGTCATTCTTGAAACAACTGTAGTTAGGTTTTCAGAAAATATCTCATTAAAGTCACTAATGACTTCCAAGTTGCTAACTCCATTGATCATTTCTCAGGCCTCATTTTACGTGACCTATCAGAAGCATGTGACACCAGCCAGACTTTTACACCGAAATCCAGACACAGCTATGTAACTGTCTACTAACCATCTCTCGAATGCCCAGCTTTTAAACTTAGTATGTCCTAAACCAAGCTTATGCTTCTCTCCACCAAAACCTGCTCTTATCCCCCTCTCCAATCTCAGTAAAATCTTCTCTTTATTCCAGCTTAAATGTCTTTGAATTGTTCTTTAGATTCTTTCTTACATATCTACAAATAAAATAAATTAGTAAATCCTGCCACAGGTTTCTTCAATATGTATTGAGAATCTTACCACTTTTCATAATATTCATTTTTACCAATCTATTTGAAGACATCATCTATTAACAGGATTTTTCCAATAGCCTCTTGGCTGTTCTTCCTGCTTTCATGCTTGGCCATGTAGTTTACTTTCCATGTGCCAGCCAAGGTGAGCCTCTTGTAGTAAAATTCTACTATATAATTTCTGTGCTGTAGCTACTCAAATAAATTCCTTTACTAATAGAGTGAATGTCAAAATCAGTTAAAGAAATTAGGCAGCTTATAGAATTTGATTTCACCTACTTCTCTCATTTCATTACATACCAAATCCCTCTTGCTCTTTCTTCTCCAGCTACATTTGTCTTCTGATGTTTCTTTAACATGTTAATCATGTTGTATATCTTAGTGTTTGAACTTGATCTTTTTCTCTTCTTGGAATATACTTCTTACGGATATGTATATGTCTGGTTCCCTCAACTCTTACTTTTTTAAGTCTATCTCTAGCAATACCGATATCTACATTTATCTCTTTATATATGCGTATGCATATATCTAGTGTGTAAATTCTTTACTATCTATAGTTTCACAAATGTAATATATAAGAAGATAGTGTTACTAATTCCTGATATATAATATATACTTAATAAAATAAATCCATGTAGAGTGAATGAATAAATGAGGATTTTAGTTCTAAAACTCATGTTTTGGTTTTGAGTATTTGCATTTGGTCTTCCTGATATTTTAAATCATATTTTTTCCTAATGGGATCTGACTTGACTACTCTCACAGAACACCTGTGATTTCCTGAACAGAGGTTCATGCTTTAGCATAGTCTATAAAGAACTTCACCCTGAATCAAGTCTCACAGCCATTGTTCTGGCCAAGGCATCCTAAGGCTTGCAGGGTGAAATTAGTTTAAAACTCAATTATATCCTCTTTTATTCAGGTTCAGATGGTAATGTATCAACATCTTAAGGTGGAGGGTAACTTGTTTTCGTTTTGAGTAGAATTTCTTCCTTCATCACTCCTTCAAGGGCTTATTCTATATTCATTATTTGTGTGGTTTTGACTTAAGAGTTTGTAGATGTTAAGATTTTCTATGTCTCCTGCTGTAAATTAAATCTAATTTCTAATTTATTTGGGTAAATGTCATGGAAAAAAATCACCATAGCTAAATCAACATATTACAATAAGACAAGTGAATAGCAAAGTTGGGACTAGCATTTTCTTACCATTTTGACTTTTTATTCTAATAACTTTTGGGAAAAATTAATGAAGTTTTCTAAAAAAAATGCCATTTTAAAATTCTGGAATTAATGATTCCAAATTTAATAATCACATGTGCTTGAATTTCTTAAAATACAATAATATGTGATTTCTGTACTACCTTAAAAAAAAACTTGAATGAACATAGAATGGTGCTATTATTAGTACCTGATCATAGGTACTATTTCAATCCAGTTGTAAAGTCTTCACTAAATAGTGATATTGAATTGGCTTTCTATTTAGAAAATAATAAGGTATATATAAAATAAATTTCAGATGGATTAAGGACATAATTTCTAAAATTGAAATAAATTATCAGAAAATGATTTTACAACCTATGAAGCAGTAGACTTTCCACACGAAGATTTAAATATACAGCCATGAAAATGTGCTTAAAATAAAAACATTAAAATTTCTGTCAGTCATCTATATCTGCACAAAAAAACGTGTCAAATCATAGTGTCTTAAAAAAAAGGAAACATTTATTATTACTCATGATTCTGTTGCTATCTGGTAGTTCTGCTGCACTGAGCCAGGCTTAATTCATCTTGACAGAACTTGCTTATGTGCCTGTAATTAAATATTGGGTGGCTGGGAGCTGGCTAGTCCCTAGTGGCCTCATTCTCATGTCAAGAGATAAATTGACTATTGGCTGAAGTGGCAGGCATAACATGGCTGCTTGTCCGTCCTCATCCAGCAGGGTAGTCTGAGGCTGCTCACATGATACTTAATAGTAGCAGGTTTCCAGAAGAATCAGTTGCAGTGTGTAAGGCTTCTTAAAGTTTAGGCTCAAAATTAGAACACTATGTTTCTCGATGCATTCTCTTGATCAAAATAAGTTACACAGTGAACCCAGATTCAAAATATGGAGAAATATCATGCACTAATTAAGGTAAGAACTGAAAGCCAGATTGTAAGAAG